>OZ010595.1:102116331-102133831 GCA_963932145.1 Acanthosepion lycidas
AATCGAACATCCTAGCTTACAGCATGAGATGCTCCTCAGCTGGGTACTAGCCAAGCTCAGTGTTGTTTAAAATCGGTAATGCGGACAGATAAAGGATCCAATATGGAGACCAAATTTCAGATGGTATAGCTGACACTGGAGAAAAAAATGAAAGGAAAGAATATGAAAATGAAGTTGATGCATACATACATAGACACACACACACATATATATGTATGTGTGTATATGTGTACGTGTATATATATATATATATATATATATAAAAGGAAGAGGTTATAGTAGGTGCAACGAGAGATAAGTGTGTATCTTAAAAAGAAGAGAGAAACCGCAAACGTTTTTGGTTGTAATGTGGATTTTTTTAAAATGGAAAATGAAGCATAATATTTTAAAAAATCCGCATATGAAAAAAAAATACACATATTAAAAAAATAAACGTTCTCTCTTCTTTTTAATATATGTGTATGTTTGTGTATGTGTGTGTATTTTGTCTGTAGTTTTCAGTCTGCTTTTAATATCTTTTATTACTCTGACGATCGCTTAATTACTTAATACATTTAGTCCCGACGAAGTGATATCTCTTGATTTCTAAAGATCGCAATTAGCGTGAAACCCAGTTACGATATTCGATCGGAGTCCTTCGCTGCATTCCTGGTTGCTATGATTCTTGCACCTCCTGTCTTGGCATCGTTTTACCATTTGGGATTTTATTGATTCTATTGATATTCATCACGCTTGATGTGTCTTTAGTTGGACGTGGCTTTCTTTCTATATTTCGTTTAATACTTTTCTCTCCCTTTTCACCAGGCTTAATACTCGTAGGATGTGCGGTCGGTTTAATGGATAACAGCACGGAATGGGTAGTCTTTGAGCCGAGTTCAGATTCAAGTTGTGCATTATCCATTCATTTAAGCGCAAATACGCTTGGGAAAGGTGTGATTCCAACTACTCCCTGCAACATGGGCTAAATAGTAGAACTTTTCTATGGAATAATAATGGTTCATACTATTTACATTGTTCTTATTATTGTCCTCATCTTTGAAGTCATATTCACGACATTTCGGCCGTTTTACTCTCCAGCCTTCTTCAGGTGATTGTAATTTCGACCTGAACACTTTATTTCCTCAACTGGAGTAGATTGTTCAAGTTCCATGTGCTATACCTCTCTAGATGTTTCAGTTATCTCCCTTTAACTCAATTCTCAAGTTTTTGTTCACCACTGCAGTAGCCACAACTCTTTGGGTTATGTTACTGGAACGAATCAACATTTTTTTTATCCATTGGACGAAATAAAGCGTTTATCAAAATTTTAATCAGCTGTAAATTAAAACGGCCGAAAGGTCGTAAATATGGCAACAAACACTCAGGACAATGTAAATAGTGTAAATAATTACAACATATCATCTCAGAAGTATTGACGGAAAAATCATTGTTATTCTCGATAGAAAGTTGTTAGCGAAATATTAACTCGCAAATGATAATTATTTTTACAATTCAAAAGGGTTGAGAGGATGAAAACAAATCATTTAATTAGTATTAGTAGAGTTGTAGGTTTTATCACTTTCCATTCACCGATTATTTTAATACACACATATATATATATATATATATATATATATATATATATATATATATATATATATATATATATATGCATGCGTGTGTGTGTGTGCAATTTGACATTAGTGATACATTTTGTCACATATATATATATATATATATATATATATAATATAACCATGTTACATACGGACAAACAAATAGTCACGACAAAGATGCATTTTTGTTTCGATGCGAACGCATCTCGACAGAGAAAGAACAAAGATGGTTATAAACGATTCTATTTTAAAAAATTCTACTTATGAAACTTCACTTTCTGTTTTTCATTATTCATTTTTAAAGCCATAAAGAGAAACACAATAAAAGGAAAAGAAATATATAAAGGGTTTCCATAGAAGAAGAATAGGAAGAAGAAGAAAACCGGTAAAATAAAAGAGAAGAGGATAAAACAAATAGGAGAAAGATCTACATGAATACGAGAAAACGGAAAAAGGTGAAAGAAAAAAGAAAGAAAAAAGAAGACGTGCCTTAACCAATTGGGCCACACAACGCATATATATATATATATATATATATATATATATATATATATATATTTCATGCTGTATGACAGTTCCGTATAGGATACTGTTTCGATTCCTGGCGGAGGACGCTTATTTTCTATGATAATTTCTCGGACATTCAGGCCGGTAAATGCTGTTAATACTGTTTCTTATAAACAGAGCATTTGTTTAAATATTTGTATCTATAAAAAGAACGTATAAAATGTTTTAAATAATTTTCGAACTTTGTCCATTTCTAATGATATCTCCGAAAAATAGTTAATAGTTTATTCTTCCCCTTTCTCTCTGGGGTGGCCTCAGCTGATGCCTTTCTCGATCAGTGCGTGACCTGATAACGATTATCTTCCAGCTTCTGTTTTATAGGCCACTTGACCAATTTGAAATTTTCATTATTGCCATGGGCAGATTGCTATATTTTATTCGCCGCGTCGTAGCATAAATGAATTCTGACAGATCTGAGATCTTACGAATTTCCTATCATCTGCGAAAAAAATACTTTTCTTCGCAAATGAAAAAAAATCATTACCACTTTTCTTTTGTTAAAAAAAATAACATCGCTCAGTATGTCTTTCGTGATAGCTTCTTCTCGCCTTAATTATTTCTCGCTTTTTATTGTCACGCGACCGCTAAATAGTGTCACAATATTACTATGGGCATAATTTTCTTTCTAGTATCAAATGCACTCGTCTATTATATTCTTTTCGGATCGTTTTATCTTTTGGTCTAATCCCGCATTCTGCTTGATATCAACGCCTACATCCGTAGTTTTCGTTAGTTTACCGCCTTTGAAGGTGGTTTTGATATTTTTTTTCGGTTTCAAATTCCCTCTTAATATCTTTGCTGAAGGTTTTGACAACAGTGAGTAGGTTTTCTTGCTGGGTGTCATCCTTGGCAAAAGTTGTAAGATCATCAATATAATATAGGTGATTCATTTTGCTATTCTGTGTCTTGTATCCGTATCTACGGTTGTTCAGTATTTCTGAATGCCGCTAATACAGATGAGTGATGGTGATAATGAATCTCCTTGGAATCTCCCCCTTTTCATATTGATTGGTCTCGATTTTAATGACCCGATTGTATGGTTAAGATTCAGTGTAGTCTTCCAGTTTTTCATGCTTTTTTTATGAATCTGAACGTTGTGTGGCATACTCTGTTTATTTTTAGTCTCTCCTTTATCCATGAGTGTGGAACATTGTCGAATGCTTTTCTGTAGTCGATCTATGCTATCGATAAGTTTCTTTTCATTGTTTTAACTTCTTCCAAAATTGCTTTATTGATAATTGGTACTTGCACCAGTAATATTCTCTTTTATATACCTTCTCTTCTTCAGGGAGGAAGTTGTATTTTTCTCAAGGAAGTTGTACGTCCTATCGATTAAAATAGGAATGAGGATAGTATACCTTGTTGGTAGGCAGGTGATGAGCCTATAAATTTTCGCATTCTGCGTCTCTTCTGTTTTTGGTTGTACTTATGCTACACCCCACGTAAACCCTGTGGGGTATTTTTCTGGGTTCATGATTATATCATTGTATGTCCGTTCGAGATCTTGGTGTGTGCTAGATAGGTGTTTTTTTAAATTCAAAAATTGACTATTCAATAATATTGATATTTGCCCATTTTTTGGCACTCTATATGTGACCCTTGTAGCACTTTCATTGTGTATTTTCCAGTTTTCCCACATCTTACACCAGAACTCCTTGGCATCCTGGATATTAGATGCGTCATTTATCTATATTTTATTTTTTCTAATTTCTCGATATAGTTTCTGTGAAGATCTTTTTTTTCCAAAAGAATCTGTTTCTTTTTTCATAATACCTGATTCTTTTAACCGTGTTTGCCCTAGTCCGTAATGTGTTCAATATCAGAGGTTGGCAATGAAGATTCGGGGCAAGTAGCAGCTGTTAAGTAATTCTTTAAGTCTTCAATATCAGAGGTTGGCAGTGAAGATATTTTGGGAGAAAAAACAAAAAAAGCTGCCTTTATACCACACAAAAAACGGCCTGGACGGAAAGTCGGCCCCAAAACGATGCAAAATATTACGCAGATCTTCAGAAAAAGAATGAAGAATCCATAAAAAAAATTAAATCTTCACTACGAAATGCGGTAAATGTAAAAAACTATTTCCCTGCTGACGGCTGATATTAAAAATCGGAACTTAATTGGTGTCAGCAGGGAAACTATGGAAGCCCTGAAAAGTCGTAACATTGTACCCAAAATTCTAGCGAGAAGGACCAGGGCAATGTGGGATTTGCTAATGACAACGGAAGAGGATGCGAAGAAGTTGGCTGGGTGTGTGTTGACATCTAAGACGCTCAGGATGCAAACCGAGTACATGGGCACCAGAAGAACAAATATGACGGTTAATAGACATCTCAGAAGACGAGCTGGAGGCATTTTTTGCCCAGTATGGTAATGTAGAGAAAGTTTCAGCGGTGGTGAGCAAAACAGGGACTGCGACAGGTGACATAGTGGTGGAGATTACACTGGACCAACAGAATTTCTCCTGAAATAACCAACATTATTTTTCGCCGTGATAGACGCATGCTGGTGGTGCTGGAGGGGCGTAAGCCTTACTGCTGGGTATGTGGGTTGCTGGGGCACTTGGCTAAAGCGTGTCCCGGCAGGAAGGTGACCCCGGCAGTAGCAGCAACAACATCCAC
Organism: Acanthosepion lycidas; assembly: GCA_963932145.1. Classification (NCBI taxonomy): domain Eukaryota; kingdom Metazoa; phylum Mollusca; class Cephalopoda; order Sepiida; family Sepiidae; genus Acanthosepion; species Acanthosepion lycidas. Next base: position 102,121,112 of record OZ010595.1, read on the forward strand.
AGAACCCAACAAGGCCCCAGGTGTTTGGAAAGAGATGGTGACCAAGAGACGAAAGCAAAAAGCGGGTCACTTCTCCCCAGAAGGACGTCCTACTGAAACAATAATAGCAGCAGCCGCCTACCAAGAAGAAATCAAACTAAGGAGCAGCAGCAACAAATGCAGGAGTCCTGCTAAATCAGATAATGGTATGGAGGTGGAGGAAGTACCTCCAACTTAAGCCTCTTCCTTAAAAAGGTACCGGGAGGAAAAAGACGATGAAGAAACGCAAACACCAAGACACAGATATATGGAACCAAGTAGTGAAGGGAGGAGCCGAGGAAAAATTAAGTCTGTCCCTGCCTCACCAGTAAAAGAGACAAAGAACACTCCAGCAAATAGGAGTCTCCCGACTTCCATTTATCATGTTCCACTCCCCCAGCACTCCATCTATTTCAGTCCTCAATGTATCTACTCCCCAACCTTCCCTTTCTACACCGACCCCTTCATCCGCTTCCACGCCACCACCCCCAGATAAGGGGAAAAAGAAAAAGAAGCTATTTGGCAGAGTAGAAGACATTTGTAGGGTGGACAAGGAGGAAATGGATGAAAACATCTGCTCCTGCAAGAAATCCCTATTAGATCCCCTACTTAAGTTGTTCTCCTTTGAGGGCAAGTCGGTGGAGGACCCTAGAAATTTCCCGGGAGCTCCGGGGGTTATTACCCTTATTAGGGATACTGATAAACATATTAAAGTGTGGACACACCACTTCGAGGCCCGAAAGGCCTTTCCCGATATAAGAATGGTCAGGTTGTGGTCTGACGATTTAATTAAAATGCATTGATTTTGTGCGGCGAGGCTCCCGGTACGTCTCCATCCCTCGCTATATAGGGTTTTAAAACTCACCTACCCCACGGACGTCGGCGGGATTTTCTCGGATGGTCGGATGACGACAGAGTTGGGCACGGGAAGCCTGGGACAATCCGTCAGGGTCCTGACATCCGCAGATTTCTGCCCGGTATGTGAATATGTTGTTTGCTCTGATTCTCTTTTTTGCAGGCTTAGAAGATGTCTATCAAGATAGCGACTTTGAATGCGAGGGGCTTGAAGGATCACGGACAGGCTGCCCGCCTGCTCCGGGATCTCTTGTCCTTTGGCGTGGATGTTGCCGCGATCGAATGCGTGTGTGCTGGAGGATGACTTTGTCGTCTATTCAGCATATGGGGTTCGACTTGCCAGAGGAGTTTCTTTACTGGTTAGACGTACTCTTAATGCGAAGGTGGACCTTATGCATATCGATACGGAGGGCCGGGTTGATGGTGGCATATACTGCCGTGAAAAGTGGTTTGTTCCGAGTCGTTGTGGTTTATGCGCCCAATGACCGGGAGGAGCGGGTCTCGTTTTTTCGGAGGTTTGGGCCGTTCTTCGTGGATTCTACACTCCTAGTTCTAATGGGAGACTGGAATGTCACCCTGGACACCAAGTTAGGGAGCGAGGTGCTAGCGACAGAAGGAACGATCGTATCCTGGTTGATCTGATCGACGATAGTTACCGGGTCGATCACCCTGGGTGGGGGAATGTGGACGTGGGCTCTTAATTGGCCTTTTGACAAGGTAGCTAGCTACCTTGACAGAATGTTAGTTAGAAGAGCCGACATAGATCTGATAGATTGTCCCACGTTCCACTGGGTAGACTATTCAGATCTTAAACTTGTTTGTACTCGGTTGGCGTTAGAACATAGGCCTAGAATGGCTGGTTACTGGAAGTTCAATCTGTCCATACTGAACTAGACTAGTGCAGCGGGAGCTAGTGGGGGCAGTTATCGCAAATAAAAATAAGTGGTTAGATCGACTTAGTGTAGGATTATGTATTTCACCATTTATTTCGGCAAAAGGCTCGCCCTAGAATGAGCTGAAATGTGAAGACACTTAAGGCTAGTTTTTCCCGGGCGGTGGCTAGGGGGATCCCCTTGAGATAACCTTAGCTAGGGAGGCCCTGGAGCGTTCTAATAGCTCTACATGGGTCAGGTAATTAGACATAGGCTAAGCAAGATGTCTTCCGAAGCTGTGAATATGGGCACAGATCTGCGCAGTGAAGAGGTCCGTCGAGGTGGCAATCGGTACATTCGTCAGGTCGATAACCCAGAGGTACGTACTCTTCGGGTCACTGTCGACACGTGCGAGGTGTTTCAGCGGCATTTCACGATCCGTTTTACGAAGGAGACTGGTCTCCGTGAGGAGGAGTTTCGTAGCTATTTAACTGATATTCCTTGGCTTTCACCGACTGAAGCGGCTAGCTGCGAGGGAGAGATCACGGAGGGCGAAGTCTACGCGGCATTGAAAAAGGTCGGCAGAGGCAAGTCGCCAGGTCTGGATGGTTTGCCCTATGAATTATACTTGAGGCTGTCGCACAACTTTATGCCGATTTTGACTGCGGTGTTCAACAACTGTTTTCGGTCGGGGTCCATCCCCAACCGGATTACCAGGGGTGTGATCACTCTGTTGAAAACGGGCAAGGGTGGAGGGGGGAAACTAGATGATTACAGGCCTATAACTCTGCTAAACACAGTTAAAGATTTTGGCCAAGATCATGCAGGAGCGTTTTCAGTCAGTTGCCGAGTCTCTCTTGGATCCAGAGAAGACTTATTTTGTGAGGGGCCAAACAATTCATCATAGAGGGAGTAAAAAACGACGATGTGGCCGCGCTGATCAATTTGGATCAGTTCAAGGCATTTGATAGGGTACCATCTGCCCTGCAGGCCGCAGGATTCAGACCCGACTTCTGCCGCTGGATTAGTCTCCTGTATCGATCCGCAAGGGTTGTGGTACAGGTGGACGGAAAGCTGTCGGATGCTTTTGTGCTGTCTAGGTCGGTTCGTCAGGGTTGTCCACTGTCGCCTCTCCTTTATGCTTTGGTTTCATGTCGTCCCGCAGTGACATTGAGGCGGTACAGAAGGCGCTTGATCGGTACGAGAAAGTGACAGGGGCCAAGATAAACCTCGACAAATCGTCCGGCTTGTGGTTAGGTGCCTGGAAGGGGGTCGATCTTCCAGGCCGCTTCGGTTGGACGGACGGTCCTGAACGCATTCTTGGAGTGTGGTTTGGACCCGACCTCCAGCTGGAGCAAAATTGGTCTGAAGTACGAACAAAGGTTGACTCTGCCGGTCAGATTTGGAGTCGACGGTGGTTGTCCGTGAAGGGGAGTGTGAAGGTGTGTGCTACATACATCTTCCCTTTTTGTTCTTTATCGATTGTCCGTACTTCCTCTTTGTGATGACCACAGGAAGCCGCTCGAGCGCTCGCTATCCTCCATTTTATAGAGGGGACTGCACTAAACGTCAGTGTCATGAGGGGCTGGGAATGCCACACTTAATGAGTCACAATCATACCTCTAGATTGGCTTTCCTACGCCGCGCGTTGACAAGAGTAGATCAGATTCTGGCGGGGATTGTTAGGGACGCGTTCCCTTGACTTACTATCATTCCCCACATCCCGCGGGTTGAGTGCCATCGTAAACCCCGGGATCATTCGGAATTCCTTCTCGAGTGTCGGTCAGCCTTGTTGGCCATTCCGCGGTCCAGTGACCTTTCACGGCCTAGGAAGGTCTTCTATCCGGAGTTAGTAATGACAAGGTTTTCATATGGGGCTTGGCGGATTTGCCAGACTGTGAACGGTGTGGCCTTGGTTTAGAAGAAACATCTTCGCTCCCCTTCTACCATTGCCCCTGGGTCCGCTCCTCATGGGACTATGTCGGCGAACTGACGGTCGTCTCGTTCCCGAATAACTTGTGTCACGGCTCGAATGGTGATCTGGGCGACGCCAAAGGAGGAAGTCTTGCAAGGCAATCGTCTTTCTCATCAGGACCTAATCCGATTCTTTGAGCATCAGTTCAAGATGAAGATTAGAACTGATAGAAAACGATTGCATTCGACAGTTTTTAGCGAAAGGTGGGTGAAAGAGGCCAGATTGGTTCGTTTGAACGGGGCTAGCCTTGATTTTCTCTTCTAGGTCAACCTATGTCACATTGGGGTGGTTTCCTGTGGAACCCTCCCCTTGGTTAGGTTAGACAAGCTTCTGTGTACCTAGTTAATGTGAGTAAGTGTTGTTCCTGACCTGTTCCCCGCTGCTCTTTGGTTATGATCCAAGTCGAGATTCCCAAACTCCCCAGTTTGTTTTGGCCTCTTTTCATCTCGACTGGGTCAGCTTTATATTTTCCCATGCCCGGATTATATTTTCTCCTTCGCCACTCCCTTAGCGACAGAGCCTCTTGATTTTGCCACCCTGGGCAGAATACAGCGTCCTCTCTGTTTTGAGGGTTGGACGGGCCCTATTAACATCAGTTATGTTTAGTTTGGTTTTGGTTAATTCTTAGTTTATTATTGGGTTCATCTCCCTCCCCTCTCATTCTTCATTATTAGATTTTTATATATTATCTATTATCATTAATTTTTTATGGCATGGGGCGCGTTTTATAGGTCCCCCTTCTGAGAATGCGGTATTTTGGTGCATGGAGTATTATTTGGTGATGGATGAGTTCTTATGGTGAATGGGTAAATTGTAATGTATGAATGGGTCGTGAATCAGATAAGCTAGGTATAAGAAAGCTAGTGAAGACCACACTTTACCCTTCCCATTTTCGACCTTGTGCCACAATGTGTACTATTACGAATAAATATCTTAGTACACACATATATCCACAAAACAGTAACAATTCTCTGTACATTCGCTTGAATTTGTTGCTTCAACTTCTCTTTAACTTTTGGTAAGTCAGTCTTATTCTTTATGTCAAGGCTTCCTTTCAGTGGTTTTCTTTTTCTTTCTTTCATGTTGCATTAATTGTGTACTTCTCTTAGAATACTCTTACAATTTCCATTGCTCTTATTTTTTCCAGACTGGCCTTTTTCTTTTTCACGTAAGTTGGGTTTTTCTTTTTTTACCTATTGATTCTGCGATCGTTGCTGTGGATGCGTATATTTCTGTCAGCTTCATATGTCTATGCATTTCGTCTCTTATTTTTCTAATTGCTTAGTTTCCTTCACTTGACGGTTCTTTCTTACTTTTAGAATTGTCGGCTTTTCCTCGAAACACGTTTCTTTTAAAATCTCCCATTTATATCGGTTGTTTTTGTCTTTTCTATTTCTCTCTCATATTCGTCATTATCTTCTATTTTCTTGTGTTCCTATTATTAATATTATTCGTATTAGTAGTAATATTATTATTAGTAGTAGGACTAGTAACATTCTCAATAAATTCTTAATTTTCCAACAATAATTCTCTTCACATGCGATATTAATTCTCTTTGACTTCATTATTACTTCTTTCCTCGTTTCACGCACACATTTCGGAGGAGTAATGCTAAATTTTGTCCTTATTAATCCTATTTTTATAAAAAGACACGCATTAAGTTTATTTTATATAAGCATTACATGCAAACGATAAAGTGTATTATTCATCCTCGACATCATTCGATACAAATTCAAGTCGAAAGTATACTTTTTTGCTTCCCATGCACAGCGTAGATTTTCTGTCTTAATTAATCGATAAAATTAATCAAATTGATCGAAATTAGAATGACTAACCGAGACAGTTACAAAAGTTTCAGAATTGTTGGTTAGCAATAAGAAAAAACACCTTCCAAAAGTGTGGCCTGTATCTCTAGGCAAGTACAAAAGATTTATCAATGTCTGTTGAATATTTTTTCATTCTTAATTGAGTTTTTTCTCATCTGAATTCAGTCGTTTTGGGACTTGTTTTTATTTTGCCTCATGAAGTTTTACGTTCTTGAGTGAACTGTGATTATGTTAATGAGAAGAAATTCACTGTAACGCTAGATTCACTTGTCTTTTTCTATTTCTGTTCTTCGTTTCTATTCTTTTTATTTGCTTTGTCCCTTCAGGACATGGAAGTATGCCCCGCCCCATATTCGCAAATATTTATAGCTCCAACCAGTGTTTCATTCTTTTACTCTGAATTCGGTCTTATTTCCCCTCTGACATCCATTTACACAAGTTCGTTAGATAGGTCACTAAATGTTTCCTTCTGTCACTCTTGTATTTAATATATCCTGTGAGTGACAAATTCTTTAATGCTTCCTCGAAATTTCAAAAATTTCTGATTGTAAATATATTTCTCTATTTTGTTTCCACTTCCCTTAAAATGTTCTCGTTACTGATATATTTTTACAATAATCCCGACATCCTTCTTTCGAACCAAATCTTTGTTCATATTTATATTATTTACATTGTTCGGACTGTTGTCCTCAACTTTAATGCAATATTCACGAAGTTTCGGCCGTTGTACATTCCGACCTTCTTGAGGTGATTGAATTTTCGAATGACCCTTTTTTTCGTCCAGCGGGATAGAATAAAACTTGAGTTAAAGGGAAATAACTGATACATCCGAGAGAGGCATGACATGTGGAATTAGAACAATCTACTGCAGTGGACAAAATAAAAGATTCAGTTCGAAATTCCACTCACCTTCTATTTTATTAGCACCCACCTGGTATGAGGTATTATGATTATTTACATTATTTGAACTGTTATCCTCCTCTTTATTACAATATTCACGACGTTGCGGCTGTTGATCACTCCGGCCTTCTTCAGGTGATTGGAATTTCGAATGAACGTTTTATTTCGTCCACGAGGATGGAATAAAATTTGGAAAGTTGAGTTAAAAGGAAGATAATTGATACATCCTGAAGAGGTATGTCATGTGGAATTAGAACAATCTACACCCGTGTACGAAATAAAAGGTTCAGGTCGAAATTCATTTCACCTTTTTTTTTTTATTAACGCCCACCTAAGATGATGCATTATGATTATTTATTAGATTACTTACATTCTTCGGACTGTTATCCCCATCTTCCTAGCCATATTTCCGACGTTGAAACCTCCGGTCTTCTTCAGGTGATTCGAAAATTCCACCCTGCTGGGCGAAAATAAAGGGTTCAATTCGAAATTACAATCATCTGCAGAAGACCGGAGCGTACAAGGACCGAAATGTCATGAATATGACAATGAAGTAGGCGAAAGTAGTCGGAATAAAATAAATAATGTAAATAATTATAATACTTTATCTCAGAAATATTAAGTCATTTGTTGTCTCAATTGCTCCTGTTTCTGTGAGGAAATTGTTCAGTCTTCACTACCTTTACTATATGTTATATAACATAGAAGTTCTACTTATTAAGAGTTCGATCGAAATTTCCTTGTTACGTTATGCTTTAACTTTTACAGAATATCTTTTGCTCATTAAATACGCATTCAGATTCTTGTGTCAAAAATATCTTTTCCAGAACTTTTTGATTGTGACATTTCCAGTTATTAAATCGCATATTTTGCAGTCCCTCCTCCTAAAACCTTCTTAAAATTCCTAGTTAGTCCTTTATTCTCGCTTTCCTTGTCTAGTTTACTAGGAGTAACTGCAGATAGCTTTCTATGTCAGCAAACAATAATGTCATCTGCCTCTCTTATATTGAGATTGTGTCCGACAATAATACATATTAGTACATCGAATTCACTTAGGATTGCATAGCTGGATAGGTTGAATACCTTACGATAATATCATGTTGAAACACGGGTTGGAGTCCGGTCACGGGATTTAAGCCTGGTCAGTACGTAAATTGGTGCCGAGATGGATGATCGCTTGGTAATATCAGGTGAGGTAAGCTTGGACGTGCGGTTAGTGTGATGGTTAACGACTCGAAATGAGAAATCGTAGAACTGAATTTGATATTCAACTCGGATTCGTCACGTTCAATTACACGCATGGAGAAGGCATGGATAGAAATTTTATCCTACCTGCATTTATGGGTTAATCAACAGGACAGATACGATTTGTTATCCTTGGTTGGCAACCAGTCTACTGCTGATAATAACGGCAGCCTACTGTGGGAACATTTGTAACAATCCAGTCACCAATCGAAATGAAATGATGTATGGCAACAAAAGAGAGGACAGTGTGAATAACCAACTAATTTAATTATTTTTGTTTTATTTTTTTATTTTGTCGATTTCCAGTTATACTATTAAAGAAATTTTGACCATATCTCTGTTATGTACTTCCGACTGTTTATATATAAAGTACAGTGTATGCATGTGTGTTTGCGCGAGTGTGTGTCCAAGCAAATCCTCCGTTCCCACTGGTCTGATTTCAATGATTCATAGCTCATTCAAATGCCCTAGAAAAGTTAGACGCAGGGAACAATTTTCTTTTAGCTCACATTCAGCGTTGGCAGATTATGCGAGGTTATAAATGTATATATTAATATATTATACTAACTCCTATCGTTGCTTTCACGGTTCAAGTGGAGTAACTCGTATTTTCATTTTGTAACCAAAATTGCAGTACACGTTTTTTTTTATAATAAACTAGTTCAATACCGCTATATCGAACAATATTTAAGCTGACTCCTGTTGATGAATCTTGGTTTGACCATCATCACAATAGCTAGGGAGAAGTAGATACGATAGGCATCAATAAACTACAGAATATTGAATTAATGTTTAAGTTTACCTTTTAAAAGTTCAACGAAAATTCTTCTGTTGCCATTTAAATACGATTTGATGTACGCAGATCCTTATTTTCCGTACAAACAATTATTTTTATTTCATGGGTGACAGAACCGGAGAAAATCTATACGATAAAATGAATATAGTTTGAAAATGGTAAAATAAAAATTAGAATTAGTTATATATTCAACATTTGAAGAGTTAGAGAAACATAGTAACTAATTAAGTAAAACCTATATTGTGTTATCTATATGAATAAATGCCAAACTGGAGCACAATTATCCAACGTATTTTGATATTAAAAGGCCCAAAACTCAATATCTGTATTATATATTCTGCTTATAGGTGATATCACTTTTCAGGTTTAACGAATTTGCATATTGATTTTAAAAAGTTTATTTCATTAATTAATTCTCCTTAATTACTGCTCCTTTATTCGCAGATTGTTTTGTTTTTATATAAAAAATCATTGTCTTATAGAGTGCAGAAAAGTGTTTGACATTTGCATTTCATTTGACCTTCAACAAGTTGGCATCTACTTGTAAAACTTTCCATAATTATAACAAGCCAATTTATGAATGAAATTTTCTCTTAAATTTTTTGTTTCAAATATTTCAATTAGTGAATATAACTTACTTTGCGAGCGTGAGAAGCCTGGTAGTATTCCTAAGAAGAGAATTTTCTCCTTCCTAGCTGTATTATCTTTTTAAAATAAACTTTAACGCAGGGGAAAATATAATTAAACGAAGTAAATTTTGGGCATAGGACATCTCTGCCACATGGTTCCTCTATCATATTTCACATCCTTTCAACATATATCCGACTTTCTTTCAGACATTAGAGATATATAAAGTATCTTTTCAAATTATATCCATTAAACGATTGATCTAAGATTCTGGTTACATAAAATTATTTACAAGTGAAACGCTCTGAGTGAAACAAAGATTGCATTATCTATGGATCTTCCCGCGAGCCTCGGGAAATGATGGAACCTGGACGATACGGAAACTCTTCAATGTCTGTCAGAGAATTTGATTTTTATCTCAATTTCTGTCCACAGATTTTCATTCGATCGCTGTCAACTTCAATCGAATTTCTAAAATCGATACTTAAGATAATAATTTAGCTTAAAGTCAGTGCAAGATAGAAAAACAAAAGAATCATAGATGAAAAATATCGACAAATTCAAAGACAACGCTACGTTTATCAATACAACTTATTCACATCCGTGGATAGAACATTCTCTTTTACTCACTAACAGCCACAAACTTATTCTCATATATGATACGACATATATATATATATATATATATATATATATATATATATATATAACTTTTAATAAAGCTTGTTCAGAATAACAAATAAGTTCCCATCATTTTACAGTTGAATTGGCTAGATGAAACCATTACTTGTATCTTAAAGTTATAACTTTAATTTATATAATTGAATATATTTTATAAATAATAGAAACGTTTGTTATGAATATAGCAACAATGTTTTAAAATGTCTATAAGAGCAATGTTTTAAAATACTTATATTGAAATTATATTTAAAAAATTACAATTATATAATCCAATGTTACCTCCCTTAGACAAAACATTTAAAAAAATATATAATTTTTAGCTTTAACATTTAATTTTTAAATTATATGGATCGTGTCTTATACGCATTAGAAAAGAAATCACAACTATGACATTAATTTTTTGTTGTGGAAATTTACTCTTGAATATTATCTTGGATGAGATTGAAAGTCTTTTTTATTTCTTTTTTTAAAAGCATTTCGAAAACCGTGTGGGTAACACTAGCACGCAGGGGTTTACAGAGAGTGAGAGCAAACGTAAAGAGGGGTCTTTGAGGAATGTATATAGAGAAAAAAGGGGTTCAGGAACAAAGCATGAGAAGATGTCGATTGTCATTATGTTTGCATATTTACAGGTTATAGCTATCGGGGAAGCAAGTAAAAGGGAGGACGTTTCACTATCGAGAAGTGCGAGATAAGAAGCTGATGGAGTTGAAGAGGCGGTTACATTTAATTATTTTGGCAGTGAAAGAGTGGGACAAAGATGCCAAACTAGTAGCACGCTTAAATTCATGCAGTTGCGGTACCAGTGAAAGAAGCTCGTCAGAACAATTTCCATGAAAATATTTGTAGAAAACACAGAGGGAAGCCATAGCACGTCTATGAGAAAGTGACTATAGACCAGATGCTAGGCCTTTGGGAAAAGAACAGAAATAAAAAGAAATACTACGCCTTAATAAAATTAATGTCAACATTAAAAAAGTTGATCCGAGAATACGAGAGGATTAAGATAAAATAAATAGACATAATGTTTGCATTATTCAAACAACCATGCTTGAATTTAGTTTCTTACATACAAATTGACAAATCTGTCTGCATCTCTCTCTCTCTCTCTCTCTCTCTTCGTAATCGAACTTTTTGCCAAAATGATCGATCTTCTTAGTATCACCATCATCAACCTGAGTTTTATTAACTTTATCGGATAAACTTCACCAGCATTTTCAACTCTGCATCTGTCATCTGCATCAATTCTATGCCTCTAACTATGGCTCCCTGATGTTTACTTTACTTTATCAATCCTAACCGAGTCGTCCCTTTTTTGACCACTATCATTTTCGATATTCTAATTAACCTTTCATTATTATTCTTCCAGCGAAGATAAATAATTATTTTAATTATTTAGAACCTGCGACTTATTCCACTCACTTGTGTCAAATCCTTTTTTACTTTACTATAAGTGCCATCCCAAACTCAGTAGTCAGTCAGTATGTACCACACTTGATACACATTAGGCGATCATGTATTTTTTGATACATGACTGACGATTTTTCCCCGCAGTAGGTTGCCATTTCTTTCTGCGATAGACCAGTTGCTATCCAAGGCTACAGAACCTGATCTGTCCTGCTATTTACCCATAGGTGGTGGAGAAGAGAAGAAGAGAATTCATACATTTCCCAAGTTTATTAGCATGTAAATGAATGTAATAGATTCGACTGGAATTCGAACTCGGCACTCCGATTCCTCTATCCAAGCCGCTATCCATTATTCCACCGTAGAGTTTTCCAACTTGTCCATCCCTCAACTGGAGCTATCATGTCTAAACATAGAACTCGCCTGATTGTTGTGGCGAATTTGGGAGCCTTCTTTAATCATGATAACCACTAAATTCTTCGTGGAGACTCTCAACTCACTAACAAGCAGGTCCTCATCCTATGTTAGGATAAAGAAGAACAATGGAAAGTTAGACGTCTGAAAAATTCAATGCATATGCTAGTCTATGAGAACTTCCTTGGTAGGCTAGCACAGAAATACATAAATACAGTAAGGGAGGCGATAATAAATAAAGAAAAATGACAGCAAGGCTTCAACCACATCGTCGGCAGCAGCTGCATTAAAAGTTGACACAGCAGCAACAGCAACAGTAGTTGTAACATAATGAGCAGCCAAGATTATTTTACGCCTCTTAAGTTTAATACAGCAAATTGTCCTACGGGACAATGGCCTAGTAAAAGTGTTGGTTTGTGTACGTGGTGATATAATTGATCGAGTAGTCTGCGCTAAAATGTGTGTGCAATAACTGAACTCGATAAAATAAGAACTGGACGATAAACAGAACAAGACAATATCCCTCGTGGAACGAGAACAGTCTAACCCCGAAGTTTAAATAAAGTGATCAGTTCAGAATTTCCTGTAGATTACCAAAATCAATATACACCGGAGGACAATAGTTCGAATATAGATAGCTGAAATAATGACTTCATACCGAGCATTCAGACAAAAAGACAGCTATTAACAAAAATTTTAAATGGACAAAGTTCTTTGCCATATATGGGCAGTGCGTGTTAGGATTATTTTTTTTTTAAGTTTTTATGGATAGCTCGTTTATCAAGGATTTTGCTGATTTGCTCTTGAGTTCCTTTCTTTATCAGACCCAAAGCTCCAATCACATGAGGAATAGTTTTTAAGTTTCATTTTTTCTAATTCCATTGCCAAGTCTTTGTATTTGTTAAGCTTTTCAAAAGAAATAGATGTTTTGTTATTTGGGAAGCTCAAGTAATCTATATAAAAAAAGATTATTTATCTTTTTATATTTTATCTTTTATTCATATGCTGTATTATTTAAACATTTATTATTATTATTATTATTATTATTATTATTATTATTATTATTTTCTTTCCTTCAATAATGTTCATTCTTCACACATATAC
>OZ010595.1:102138831-102206331 GCA_963932145.1 Acanthosepion lycidas
TATCTATTAATTGGTTTTGATCTTTTCTCATATATTCACCAATTAATGACATAATACGCGTTGATATAATGTTAAAAATGAATAATAATTAATCTATTCTCCCCTTTCTCTCTCCATATATTTATATATACATACATGTATATATGTATATATATATATATATATATATATATATATATACATATATATATATATATATATATATATATATATATATATATATATAAGTGGGCAATGATTTCAACACCCAGCGCCGACAAACTGATTCAGATTTAAACGACATCATTAGATGCATATAAATAAATATATATGAATATATTCATAAATAGATGAATACATATTTGCATACTCTATTTATCTATCTATTGATATCTTACTATCTCTCTCTCTCTCTCTCTCTCTCTCTATATATATATATATATATATATATATATATATATATATATATATATATATATATATATATATATATATATGTAAATTTAAGGTTACACCTTGTCTATATTTCTGTATCTCTGCAAAGAATTTTCGTGCATTTCCTCCTTCGGCAAGTTTGACAAAATTAACAATTGAATGTCACGCCTAAATGTCTCTCCGAAGAGGCGCTTGCATACAAAGTCACGCTATCAGTCATACATAGCATATACTTCCAATTACTTAAAATCATGAAAAATGGGCAAAACCCGAAAGCAACAAATTTATATGGAGAAAGTGAATTGTAAACAAAATTTTAAAAATGCAAATATTTATTTTTTTGTTTGTTTATTTTTCATTTTGTTTATTTAGTTTATGTTTGATATATTTTTGCTTCATTATTTATGGGAGATTAGAATGATAATTAATGTTACATTACTTGCCGAGAAAAAAAAAACTAACTCTATTCATTTAGCACTTAATTGGCAAAGTGTTATACTTATTAACCTATAGATTCCGTGAACCAAATGAGATAAAACTCATGAAATATTTTTTCACTATCTTTTGTCGCTTAACGTAAACGTGTGATTCTATTGCGTGAACATATATTTCAAAAGCCAGATTCTTTGCAAATTTCTAAGAGATTCAAAACATTAAATTACGCAAAAAATTATACATTTCCACTGTTCATTTTCTAATACTTAACATTAGTTTAATATATATATATATATATATAATTTAATCTTTGTTATTTGAAATGCTTAATTGGATAGACGTTCCACTTATTTTAAACATTATTTATTTACTCTCCTGTCTGGCACACTCGGAAAAGTTAACTCTGCGACAGAATTCGAACTCACGACCCACTTTACGGGAGAAAACTGAGAGCACTGCCGAAAAGAACATTTGCTTTAATAAATGTAATAAGTTTTTTAGTTTCGTAGACAAAATAATTATATTTTGGGGTATTCACTAAAAATAATCTTTTTTTCCAAAGTTATATATATATATATATATATATATATATATATATATATATATATATATATATATATATATATATATATATATATATATATATATATATATATATATATATATATATAATCCTAAGTTTTCACCTAAGCGGATCTTCAGGGTAAGGTGGCTAAAAGGAAAATTACGGACAAAACGAAATATAACCGTAACCACGTGACAAAAATAAATGAATAGATAAGACAAACAACATGGGTTATGCTACTTTATTAATAAGCCATATCCCCACCCCCCCAAAAAACTATTCTAATAACCAGGTTTTCCGATGTCTACACCTACTAAGAATTTCCGATTTTTGGTTCAATAATTTTTTAGGTTCTTTGTAGGTAACGTTAGCAAGTTTTTCCTCAATCCTTAGAGAACAGAACTATTCACATACCTTATATTTAGAGCATTTTTTAAAATATTTCCCATTTCAAAATGAGATCATTATCTTGTTTGATCTTCCATATATGTGTGAGTAGTATTATGCTTATAGGTTTCCTGATTGAAACTACTGAGGTGGTTGTAATAACGGTTTTTGAAACTGCTGTGGGTGGATCCAATGTAAACTTTAGGGTTCTTATCAATATTATTCTTATTTTTCAATTTATTTCAATGTATTTTAACTTGATAGACCTCGCACTCTTGTTGGCACCTGCCTGCGAGGGTCCTACAACTATTGATTTGCACAAAAAGTTCTCCCCTGGTGGCTGCACAAAGACCTATATCTTGCAACAGGATTCTGCACCATAACACAGAAGCTGGAGAACCCAGTCATTGCTTTCCAACAATTTTTCGATCACATCACCCCTTACATCTGGCTACCTAACTCCCCAGACTACAACCCTCTTGTTTTTGTTTTTTTTTCTTCTTCTTCTTCTTCTTCTTCTTCTTCTTATTATTATTATTATTATTATTATTATTATTATTATTATACGTGGGGCACAATTGTGCAAGAAAACAAGAAAACTCCTTGTAACACCAAATATGAACTGAAGGCAAGTATTATAGCAACAACTTGAACAAGAAGCCGGTCCAGAAGAGGAGATTAGGAATTTGTGTTGTGACCGTCGTTGAAGCCAATAGCGATTTTATTGAATAAAATTACTCTTTCATATTTCCATATATTTTTGTATAATTTTGCTCAATATATCTATTGAAATGAAATGTCAGTGCTATTTTCAATTTTGCATAATGTATACGACAATTTATTCATCGCATCCTGTATATTAAATAAATAGAATTTTATTTATTGTTACGGCCCTCATAACGCATTAAAGTCAGAGTACCATCTCATGTACTGTAGCCGCGGCAGCGTTAGTGTGTCTTAGGCAAGATAGTCTGACGAATCCCATCCCTCCCCAGGCTGGTTTGTATTTAGAGTTTTTTTTCCTTCTACTAAACTATTTGTCATCCAAGTATATAGATCACAATGTATCTCGCCATTTACCCAGAGCTGAATGGAGTCTTTCGCCAATTGCATCTAATAAAATTGCCCATATTTGCTGGGAGATGAGTGACTTTATCAAGCCACCATCTTTGTTAAGTTATCAACGAACGCTATAGGCACAAATCTCTCCTGGTAATTAACCTACACCTTGGAGAAAAGATGGATGAATGACTTTACTAAGGATATTTGCATGTAAGTGAATATAAAAACTTGGCTAGAATTAGAACTCGGCTCTCTGAATTCGCATTCCTTGTCACGATCTGTTACATTAAGGATATATCAAATTATTATTTATTGCCGGTATTCACTAACAGCTTCAATAACACAAAACAAAATAAGGAAAAAAAAAGTACGATCATTTCGTGTAGCCGATGAGGACAAACAACTGATGAGTAACAAGAATCAATACATATGTGTCTAGGTAATCGTAATGGCGTAAATGCATATAAACGTTGCTTATAAAAACAGGATTCCACGAAACAGCGTCTGTCCAATATGAGCAATGGCACGCGTTTGGTTTTGTAATTGTTTTTGTTATTGTTGTTCGTCGGGGTCTTGGACAGCTGTTTGCCTCCTGACTAAGCGAAACTAAAATGAATGAAGATTGCACACAATGAACGCAATAAATGTGTACTAAGAAGAAGAGCCTAAAAGTCATAAAACTCGTGCCGCAATATGGTGACTGTTTTATGCTCTTTGCCTTTCGTTTATCTTTTCGTTCTTGGCTCCTCACGCAGAGGCGACGAAAAGCGGGCGGCCTTTTTCCATTTTTATGAGCTGTCTTTACTGAACACCCATGTGAATATAGGCCGTCGGAGACAGGAACTTACAAAAATAAACATGCATACACACACATATATATATATATATATATATATATATATATATATATACTTACATTCATAGGAAAAAAATGAACATATGCTCATACTTACGCGTTAGATTGTAGAAACAAGTAGTATGCATTAGTAATATATTTAGAATCACCTAGACATAAATAAATTCTTCTTATTCTGCGTAGCGTGTCCCTTCAGGATATTGGCCATCATGGCTCTCCACGTTTTCCTTTCCCTTGTAGTTCTTAATAAATATTGCCATTTTTATCCCTATTAAACTATCTAAGTTCCTCTTGCTTTCAATCTGTCCTGTGAGTATCAAATTTTCTACGCCCTCTATCCTCATTATGTACCCTAAATTTTCAACTGCTTCTTCCTGATGTTAAGTATATGTGATCTTTCTGTTTCCATTTTCTCTATAACTTAAGATGAGCATAGGCTATGCACACACACAAGAAAACCGGTGTTATATAAATAGAGGGAGGGGGCAAATTCCTCATTTCCTTGCAAGATGAAGATCAAACCTTCAAAGAAAGTCCCCAGATCTCATACTTCAGCGTTAATTTGACGGATAGAAAATTAATTGTCGTATTTTGTTCATAATTTTATCAGACGTCGTGAACACATCAGTACAAGATATTAAAAAAGATGTTGGAATATTTCGCGGTGACCTTTCTATAGGAGACCCAGTGAGAATCCAGCTCACTATATCGCAGTAATCTTTAACAAAACAAACATTGCTAACAGAATCACGAGTTGCCGAAAACAACAACTGACGTGATTGTGGCTAAGTTTAATCACACCACATTAATCCTAAGATTAATCACACCACAATAATCGTAAGATTAATCACACCACAATAATCGTAAGTTTAGTCACACCACAATAATCCTAAGTTTTGTCACACCACAATAATCCTAAATTTAATCACACCACAATAATCCTAATTTTAATCACTCCGCATTAATCCTTACATCAAAACAATACATTTTTATTTTCCATTCTCGCTACAGCTACCATAATACCTCAGAGATTCTGTGAAGTACTAACTCGACCCCATATTTAAAATTTGACTTTGGAGGTGGGGAATAAAATAACCACATTGAATAATTAAACCCCAATAAATATTTACAATATTATATACAAGAAAGTAAACAAAACGGTGTTAGTCAAACTCCACCAGACACGCAATTATTAATTGTAGCAGAAACACCAGTTAACTGGACGAAATTAATTCGGGATTTTAATAATTCAAGCACACATACGACCAATCACTCACTCAAGCACATTGATCCAAATACAACAACAAATACGAAAAAACACACGAAAAACGAAAGGCGTGCCTAATCCACCAGAGAACTGATATTAAGTGGGATGTAGAGTTAAACTAAAGCAAGTGGGCCAAAAATAAAAGGTAGCCAAAGAAAGTGCTAACTTCATAGAGGAGCAAACATGTGGACTCATATATTCGTTTTTCCGATATCTGTAAACAAAATACTTCTCGTTAGCAGTTATTGAATTTTTAAAAATAACACTTATCATAAAATCGCTGGGTAACACTCGCGATAGCTATCTTTAAAGAAATCGTGATTTTTCCTTAAGTCGAGAATTAATAATTGAATACAGTAGCAACATATATGAACTCGAATTCCTTATTTTACAACCAGCAGAGCATAAGCACTGAAACTCGAAATTGTTTAGTTTCGTTTCGTTTCGTTCACGAAATCCTACTTGATAAATTTATGAAAATAGTGCAAGTAATAACTTGAAGTATGGCCACGAATCATACACCTGCGTCTCATGCAGTTAAGGAAAAAAGTTTTCAGTTCATTAATCAATAATTGTATAGATCACAGGAAGTGAAGCCTTCTGACGTCTGGGATTTGCTCCAGTAATAAAGAATCATCTCTTAATTACTAAAATTAGTCAAATCATAACTAAAAATAAAAACGCAAACGAGGCTACACAGACAACTTATTTCGTGAGTTTTTAAAACATGTCAGAAGTCATATATTAAAAGAATCTAGATGTATTAAAATATATACATTCATACACAGTGTGTTATTCTCTTATTCGCCTCTTCTTCCTAAGCTATTGTTTAATTAATAAAAAAAAACTATAATAACAAATTGATGCAATGAATATGCATGCACCTGTGTTCCCCCTACCAAGCCATAAATACAGACTGATGTGGAGGTACAGAATGACACCTATTGACTTCGCCTGTAGTCTTCGCCTATTGACTACGCCTATTGCCTACGCCTATTGCCTTCCACTACGACGAGGACCAGTCCGTTACGGTTACCTGCTAGATTGTCCTACCCGGTTAGAGTAGTCCAAAACCACTTTGCTACTTCGAACAAATATATCCCTTTCCGGGACATATCACAAATTTATCTCAAGGTTATTTCAAGAAATCCGAGAATATTTGGTTATCCTCAAAACGTTTCTACTTTGTCTACTCACAACATGATAAATGTAAAACTTGTAAAGAGAGCAAGTGATGTAACGCATAATGGTGCGGGAATTCTAATGATCGAACAGAGCTCAAATTCCGGTTGGTCTGTTGTGTTCAGTTGGACCATGCCATTAAGAAAGGCATATAGCCGATTCTTCTTACTTAATCATCGACGGCAACTAGTTTAAGAGAAAAATAATTCTGAATTACAGCCGTAAAGAATGCAACGGGAATCCAGAACACTCTCCTTTCCAAAAATGCAATGCAAAGTACAGATAATAATTGAACGAAAAGTCATGATCACTTGCGTGGTGATGGTGTATTGCAGGAGTCGGCAACCTAAGGCACGTGTGACAAACGCGGCACGCTATGCAATTTCCGATGGCACGCAACAGTAAATGTTATCAAGAAGACCGAACCAATAACTACTACAACGCAAAGAAGATATTTAGCTGTTTCAATTTTAATATATACTAAATTCTATATACTATATACTAGCAGAGGCACCCGGCGTTGCCCGGGTGTACATGGCTGTAATTGTATAACTGCACCATCCTGTTTAGAAATATCTAACTGCGTCCCCGCTTACATGCATTATCCGTTGGTATACGTTACCTCATCGTTTTATGGTATGTCCTTCGCAAGTGTTTGATTGTTCTTAATAAAGGAATTGTATCGATAAAACCTTATGTATAATCGTTGCTGGATGTTAAATTGCTTCATTGTTTTAGAAATGCAGTAAATTTCCTATAGATGTAATCACGTTCAAATATTATGGCATTGTTCATAAATCTAATCAAACAAAAATAGGGAAGAAGCGTCAGAGCTTGATTCAACTGTAAACGCAAACGCATGACCCCTTCCTCTTCGCACGTTTACTGTAAAGCTGGGGTTAATAAGAGGTTTTTCGGAAATTTTTATCCCTTTTAATGTTTCAATTATACTTCTCAAACAATATTCGATCAAAGGTTGTTCGAATGCCAATTTAGGATGGAATCATATGAATGATCATTTGGTTAAATGGCAAAAGCCCATTTGGGACCTAATCTGTCATAGTTTTCGTCCACTTAAATGAAATAAGCTAAACCAAACTTTCACGCAAGACAATTTGTGCGTCATATGTAATTTATATCGAAAATTGACTAGTGCAAAAATACGTATGCTGTTGATACTGAATGATTTTAAAAACATTAAATCGGCACATAGCAAAACTTTGCCGACTGCTGGCGTATAGTATTACAAAAATTGGCGCCCAGAAACAACATCATATCATTTATTTAATCTTTTCATCGACGAGATTTCTGAATTTAAGGCAAACGTAACATATTCTCCGAATTTCGAAATTTAAAAAAAAAATGTAACGTTCTTCCTTTAGATGGCTTAAAATTTTAATTTTTTTAAAAAATTTCCTTATTTAAAAAGATGGCCAAGTAACGTTCTCGAATGTTAACAGAAGTAAAGCATTGTACACCATGATCAATACGTAGAGGGTTGACCTTTTGGGAAGACCAAGTTCTGTAAGTTAGCGTGTGTCGATGGTGTAATTTCAAGTCGGTGTGCAGGTTTCTAATACCAGTCACTTTCGGTATTTTCATAATACGCGCAAATACCTTTGGAAAAGGTATGAATCCGCCTCTTCCCACCCCATCTATTGGTTAATTAATAAATCTAAATCATTATTGTCTCCAAAAATGCTTAAAATCTAAAAAAAAACATTGTCTTTTAAAGACTAAACACTAACCATGTGTATATACTACCCAGCGCAAATTTTCCTATTTTTAATTACAATTTTCAGTACCTGATTTGCTTACCCAAATAATGTTTTTCAGTTCCTATTAATGTTAACTCAAAGTACAAAGATTGAAGTTTATATTTAATACTTTATTTATTTATTTATTTTTTTTTTTTTTTAGATTTTCAAAATCTGGTATGATATACACATGGTTAGTAGTGGTGTAAATTTAATTAATGCTTAGTGTTCTAGGGTGAAAAAGTTTAAATGTTTAGTAAGCCATAACAGTGAATCAATCATTTCCGGGTTTATTTTTTTTAATATTATCTCGATAATTGTTGCTTTAACGAGAAAATAGAGCAAAGTTAAATGCTTTCAAAATTCTAACTCTTTTTTTGATTTATTTTGGAAAATGCTATTAGCTTCGAACCATACAAATTTTGCCTACTAGGATAAATTATGTTTAATAATACATGTATTTAGCGATCAGGAATAATTCTACCGTTGATTTAATGCAAGCGTCGAACATTCTCTGTATTTCGAAAGATGTAGCATTCCTCCCTTAGACGCATAACCAAAGACTTTAACTATATCCATCTTCATAGCTATTCATAAGAAATCATGTAAAAAACAATGCGATCTCCATCTGAGAATCGATTTAATAAACCACATAATCTATATTATAATCCAAATTCTAAGGAATAGAATGGGCAGCGCTAGTAGAACAAAATAAGCCAAGAACACTGACGCTTTGTCAAAGGCACTGGAACAGAATTTGCTCTATTTATAAAAAATAATTGTACGTCTATATTTCTGAGATGACGCATTGTGTACACTATTTACATTATTCGGACTATTGTCTTCATCGTTGTCGACATATTTATTACAAGGTTTCGGCTGTTCTACGCTCATGCCTTCTTCAGGTGGTTGGAATGTTGAACCGAACCCTTCATTTCCCTCACTGGGGTAGACTGTTCCAATTCCACGTGCCATGATTGATGGATATCAGTTGTCAGTTATCTCCTGTTAATTCCACTCCCCAAGTTCTCAATTGCATTTATCCACTTTTCCCTGTGTCCTTGAGTACTCATGGCACAGTGGATAAAGGCGTTAGTTAGATCCAGTGACAGGACCCAAAGAGTGTGAGTTCAATACCCGGTTAAGTTCTCTTAAGAACTTGGAGAGTGAAATGAACAGAAGATAACTGATAAATGACATCCATCAAACATGGCACCTGGAACTAGAACAGTCTATCCCAGAGAGCGAAATAAATGGTTCGGTTCGACATTCCAACCACCTGATGAAGACCAACGTACAACGGCCGAAAACTTGTAATAAATATGGCGACAAAGATGAGGACAAAAGTCCGAATAATGTAAATAGTGAAAATAATTATACCTAAGAAAACAATACAAATGTAGAAGGACTTCAACATGTTTTATAGATTATGAAAAAAGCGTTTGATATATTACAGCTATAGTAATTTTATTTATTTAAGAAGAATGACAAAATTATTCAGATTTTATACCTGGAGAAAACTGTCTGCAATCACATAGAAAATTAATTTAGTCATTACACAAAAATAAAGGCTGAGGCCATGTAGATGTTTTATCACCGGATTTACTCAAATATTGCAGCACGTCTATTCTAAGGGGTCTGGTGAAGATATCTGGATTTCTTATCAGTGGGCACAATGTTAACAATAAAAGAAACACAGGAGAAACTGAAACGATGACAGGCACAAAAGGGAAACTACAAAACCTTCTAGATAAGGTAGTAAAGGATAGCGAGAAGAAAGGACTAACCATCAGTTTTAAGATAGATTGTATTGTTGTGATTAAATAAAGTACCTAAAAACGTGAGTTACGAATTAGAGATGTCAAAACGAAACCTATATAAATATAGATGTTATATATCTGAGATGTGTTTTGATAGATGACAGAAATGTGGCACCGCAATCCGAAGATGCATTAAAATAGGGAAATATAACTTTCAAAATTAAAACAAAGAATAGAAACATATCGGTAGACACAGAGGAAAGAATGCTAAACTGCTTTGTTATAGAAGTCAGCGTATATAACAGGGAATACTTGACAATTTCTTTACAGATGAAGAGAGAATTTGAGTCAAAAGAGATGTGCTTCTACAGATGAATGCTGAGAATATATCATATAAGAAAAGAGGACGCTTTAAGGACAATGGAAATAAAAGGTGCTTTCATACGTTAAGAAACATGGGAATTATTTTGGATATATACTGAGAAAAGTAGAAATCTTGACACTCACATGATATATTGAAGTCAGGTGGGACAGCATTTAACTGCTCTTCTTCCAATGTCCACCCCGACCCGGGATAGTAGCACGTTTTAGGGTCCCAACTATGGTCAATAATTAACTCCAAGTCAAAACACTATGAAAGTATAGAAATACATTTATATAGTAAAAAAATATCAGCACTACATTTTCAGAGTAAAATTTGTATAGATATTATAAAGACAAACATTCTTAAAAGCGAGAGAGATCCATGATCGTCCGCGTCCTAAATGGATTTGCGAAGAAGAAAATTTTCTTCATTAAAATAACCCGAATGCACTGACATTTCCATACATCAGTTAAGAGTTTGCAATTAAAATTGTTTTTCTATCTATTCACCCCGCTGCACACACACACACACGCACGCACACACACACACACATATATATGTGTGTGTGTGTGTGTGGTTATATACTTATATGTGTCTATCTTCGTAAATACATCTATTTCTCTGAAGGTATGTGTGAATCACGATACGGTTTTCAAGAAGATAAATGGCCCCATCTTAATGTGAATAACGTTTTCCATATTTTAAACATATTCGTTTCTAGTGATTAATTAAGGGTCTTCGAATACTCTTAATTTGTTCCGTTTCCTTTCTTATTAATAAAAGAATTTCCGCAAATGTCACATCCAATTAAGATCATTTATTTGGAACCAGGCAATTAAGAGGCGAAATAGACTCCTAAAAAAATAAGGAAAATTCTATTGACAAAAGGTGCATTAAAATACGGCAATGATGACCTTTAACATCTATAATGGGGTGGGGTATATTTGTTTCGTTTTCTTTTGGGATTTTTTTGGATAACTGTTGCTATTTTTCATTTGAAATGCAGATAAATACATAACTATTTTAAATATCTGAAAAAAATGTTTGTTGCTTAAGAAATTGCAATTCGTTTGGTTTCTTTTAAACCGGTTGTAATACTACTTTTCAAATTTGAGACTATAAAGCTAGGATCGAAGCTGCGTATCTCTTTGTAGAATAAAACAGAGTTTTATCCGGTGTGATTTGCCACCAACCAGAGGAAACCCGTCGGATGAAAAAACTGTTTTCTCCTACAAAGATGAATGAATGTTCGATCCCTAACGGAGAGCACGATTTCTTTATTAAGATTTTATCAAAGGTTCAGACCGAGAGACTTAATATACACTATTTATAATAATAAAAGAAAATTAGGCGTATATTTCAAATATGAGTATCCACAAAAAAACCTTTAAAGTAATGAAAAATGTAGTATTAATAGTTATCACTGTATATATATATATATATATATATATATATATATATATATATATATATATATACAGTGATACATATATATATATATATATATATATATATATACATATATATATATATATATATATATATATATATATATATATATATATATATATACAGTGATAAGATATAATTTAACGCTATGCTATAATTATGTTAAATTACTCAATATCAAGTATAGAGAGTATGTAGATATAAAAGTGGACATTGACAATTACGTATAAACATAAAACAGTCTGTCGCTGCTGTTTGTTTAGCGTTATGTCCATATATATATATATATATATATATATATATATATATATATATATATATATATATATATATATATATATATATATATATATATATGTATATATATATATTTGTGTGTGTACATATCTTTCAGTATAATACAACTCCTTATTACAGGCATAAATTAACAAGTACCAGCGGACATATATATAAGTATATAGCGATATATATATATATATATATATATATATATATATATATATATATATATATATATATATATATAACGCGACCTGTTGGGGTTCTTTACTTATATATTTCGTATTGTTTTATTTTTCTCGATTCGTTTGAAGTTTACAAACAGGATAGATTTTGTCAACAGCTTCACATCATCGGAATTATCGTACTATTTCACAAGTAAAAGAAACTCAAAAAATGTATACAATAGTTAGGCCTTTCGTCTAATATTAAAGTCATCAAAACATAACAGAATATTTCTATACCCTTTATTATTTTTTTTAACTAAATTTCTGTAAATTTCTTTTCTTTGAGACAAATGTCGTTCAATTACGCTGATTTTCACAGAACAAATATCTTACCTTTTGCAAACAATTGTTATCAACAACTGCCTATCTTTGTCTTATATTTACTGCCAACCGAGTTTATTAGCAAAATTCCTCGTATTACTCACAAATAAATACAGTAGGTAATATTTACAATACAGCTATGAAGTCACTACTAGGCCTCATTTTCTCTTAATATTTACCATATGAGACAGTGTGATGTCAAGGCTATTAATAGCTTTAATTCATTTCTGAGAATTTAATGCAAATCTTAATATCAATCTCACCATACTATAGTACTCAATTCGCATTATTTCTTTAATTCTTTATGGGGAATTCCTTCACTCCTATTTACACCAATGTACTTACAAGTTTCTTATTGCATTGAACCTTTGATTGTTAGTCTAGGTTCTAAGTTAATAAATGAGGTTTATTGTAGTGATCCTCCTAAAATTGTGGCTTTAGCGAATTTATCCAAACCCAATTATATTTCAATATGATCGCTAAAATATTTTACTGTTTTCAGGTGTCCTTCCAGCTCACTGTCTTTCTTAGCCTACAACTTTAAGTCATCCATGTAAAATAGTTGGATTATTTTCTTGTCAGATATATTATAGCCATATTCCGTCCATTTGATGCTCCCGAAAAAGTAAGCGAGACATTGTCACCTTGAAATATTCGTCTATTGATGTTTGTTTCATCAGACTTACATTATTACATTTATATAATTAAGGTGAAGTATTGTTTTCCATATCGCCATAATTTATTTGATGAAATTAATGACCATGGGTGACATCTTGTACATATTTAAAGAATTACGATCCAGGAATGGGTACACAATCGGATGCATTTTGACTATCTATCCAGACAGTACTGAGATTCTCTATGTATTAAATCAGTTTTGCCTCGAAAAACACGTCATTATTATTATTATTATTATTATTATTATTATTATTATTATTATTATTATTATTATTGTTGTTGTTGTTGTTGTTGTTGTTTTTGCTTTTGTTGTTGTTGTTGTTGTTGCTGTTGTTTTTATTTCCTTTGATTTCTGGCGTGAACACATTTCTTTCCCGTTTCCGCCCAGAGACCTAAGGTTAGAAATGGTATTATGACACTTTCCACTGACAAAAAATAAAAATAAAAAAATATTTTACATAGTAAAAACCCTTTGTAAGGTGTGGGCTCTACTCCTGAGAACAATTTTTTGTATTTCTTTAAGGCATGGGCTTCCATGAATCCCTTCAATTAGTCTACTGGAATTTGATGTTCTTCATGTGCCACATTTTTTAGATTTCGATTTCAAGGTCCTTGTGGTCTGACAGCTTTTTGAATATCTTCAAATATAAATTGCAGTCTGTAGGGACTGCCATATCAATAAGAAAGATATTTTTTTTGTTGTCTTTAATAACAATTTCTTGGCCTTTAGCTTTGATTGTTCTGTCATTGTGTGTTGTGTAGTCCCATAGAATTGTAACAGGTCCTATCTCCGTAAACAGGTTCGGGGTGGTTTTCATACTAGTTATTATTATTATTATTATTATTATTATTATTATTATTATTATTATTATTATTTCTTTTGTTTTCTGTTTTCTTCACATTTAATCTCAGGTAGAAATTTGTTTGCGGGGACGCGAATTTAAATAAATGCTTAGACATGGAGGTAAAGTAACACAATCTAAAATGAAGTCGAAAATCATTTTACAATCCGATTTCATTAGGAACTTAATAACATAGACAAAAAAATAATCCAACTATTTTACATGGATGACATAAAGTTGTAGGCTAAGAAAGACAGTGAGCTGGAAGGACACCTGAAAACAGTAAAATATTTTAGCGATCATATTGAAATATAATTGGGTTTAGATAAATTCGCTAAAGCCACAATTTTAGGAGGATCACTACAATAAACCTCCTTTATTAACTTAGAACCTAGACTAACAATCAAAGATCCAGAGCAATAAGAAACTTGTAAGTACCTAGGTGAAATTGTAATAAAGTAATTCGCCATAAAAATGAAAGAAATAATGCAAAATGTGTAAGATCAGCATTAAATTCTCAGGAAAGAATTATGACTATTAATAGGCTTGCCATCCCACTGGTTCAATACAGCTTCAATATCTTGAACTGGAATCTAAATGACATCAGACGAATGGATTCTAAGGAAACTTCTTTCTACGCATATCATACATCATCCAAAGTCTGATGCAGACCGTCTATACATACCCTGTAAAGAATGTTGGAAAGGTCTTATTCAGCTAGAATTGTCATACAAAACAACAACTATTGGCTTACTAACATACATAGAAACAAAAAAGAACTGGATGATACAATTTAACAAATAACACGAAAACAAAAGGGAAAAACATTCAATCATAAAAAAAGGTTGTAAATACAAACGAGATTGACATTTACTTGATTCTGTAAAAAAACTAAAAGAGAAACCAAGAATAAATCGTTGCAGCAAAAATTATGAAAAGGAAAAGGATAAAGCTTTCGAACATATGAAATGACGATGGCAAAACTTCTTCATCGTCAACATTCAGAACGTCTTAATAAAGCCGATGTTGATTCAGATAAAACTCATTATTAGTTAACAGCATCTGGATTAATGGCTAAAACGGAAGGCTTTTTTCTTGCAGCGCAAGGCCAGTATTTTTACTAAGAACTTTCAGGCAAATATACATAATAATGTGAATTCAAAATGCAGGTTCTGTGACAAATTTCCGGAAACAGTAGACCATGAAATCTCAGGATGTTCTGTACTTGAGTTAAATAAATATAAAAAATAATCACGATAGAACAAGGTAATTTTTAATTTTTTTTTGTACAAACATTTTGAAAAGATGTTAATAAAGACTGGTATGAACAACACATGGCTCCGGCTAGAGAACTAGATGACAACAATTCTCTGGGATTACACCATCTTTACAGACAAGAGGACTGAAACAAATAGGATGGACACCGAAAAGAAAACACTAGCCTACTACTTAATATGGTTTGTCCGGCGCACTGCAACATAGCAACCAAGGAATTTGAAAAACTAACGACGTATAAAGACCTGGAAATCGAAATAGAAAAAAATGATGAAAATGAAAATAAGAATAGTACCAGTCATAGTAGGTGCGCTTGGAATGATAAAAAAGGAACTCAATAACATTGAAAAAAATCCCCTGAAAATCCTAGCTGAAGAGAAATAGAAAATATTTTATAAGTACATCCCACACACAAGAATTTTGACCCTGTAACGCTATTGATGTTAAGGGGGTTCACAAAACAAATCATGAAATGAAACCATCACACCAAACCACTACGTGCCTTAGGTCTTCAGAAAAGTTGATAGCAGTGTGACCATAGCAAATGTGGAAATATAATGAGGATGGTGATGATAATAATGAAAAAGTAATAAAAAAACTACAATAAGCAAAAATTTATTCAGTAAGGAGTATTTAAAAGCCAAGTATCTTGAAGTTATTTAGAAGTTAAAAATTTCTTCAGGCGTCGAAATCTCGCTCACCAGTAATGATATAAAATATTTTTTTTTGTTCTCGGTATATTGATTGCAGCTGAATCGAAACAACAACTCTGACATTTTCCTTTTCGTATTATGTGATTCACACCAGGAAATAGCAGATGTTCTGAATCGAATTTAATCTCTGTTGACCCTAATATTTACTGGGCTCACCCTAACAGATAATAAAGTAGATTTGGCACTCCGTTTCAAGCCAGTTTCCCAGAGTAACCAGGTGCAACAGCGAGGTGGCCTATAACGTTATTTATAGCCACATTGTGCGGATTCTCTTATCATATGCTGTCAGTGGCTACTCCTGACAAATAAATGTTATGTCGTCCCAGCTACGCTTAGGAACTACGAAACCAGATGATCGAAAGCTGTATAAGCGCCCGATTAAATAGGGAAAAGAGATAGGGTATTTCTTACATCCTCCCAAGAACAGGACAGAATTTACTTAAAGAATTAGCAAACTGAAGGGAGCCAAAATCTAGGGGACCTCCAGCCAAGGTGTATATTTTTGAAACTGTCATAGTCCTTTCTTACACATGCTCTCATAACGCATTGTAAACTTGAAATAAATCTTCAGTACATTTAAATTCCCATCATTTAACAGTTCATTTTAGACTCTTCCGTTTTCCTCTACTCGTGCAAATGAGATATCGGACGGATCTCACTAGTGGAATCGCCTATGGCCTGTCTTCATCTAACTCCGGTCCTAGCTGAGAAGATCCATATTAGAAAACCCAAAACCATAAACAAAAAATTTAGTCTAATGATCTTTGTTTTGAAATCGATAACAATAATCTTTGATTAACTCGCAAATCACGATTGGTATCAAGATGGAAATGACAGGAATTCATAATAATCTGTTTAGTTGTAGCCTCGCGACGATTCTGAATTTAATGGGAAGCACGGTGTATACTTTGCGCTGTCTGATGCTTTTTTGTAAAGGTTATGAAAACTATGTATGGTTAATGTTATTTATATTGCTCAAAGCAACAGACAATGATTTCACTGAGCCTTTCAATATATCAGAAGAGATGTCACCAACACCTGCGCCTTTGTAACATTTCAACATATCGATTTCTTGGCTGCAACATTTGGCGTTGGTTCACTAACCATTAACAACTTGACCGGTTGTTGTGAAATGCCCTCAAAAGCAGTTTCCCTCCGATGTAGTGCAAACTTGTCTCGCTAGATCAATTACGACTGTATAGTGAGTTCGATCCTCAGTAGGTTATCCGCACCTCAGGCCTTGTGCCACATCTAAGATAAGCTTAGAAAATCATTTTTGATGTAATGGTTAGCAAACTTGTCTCGCTGGATCAATTAAGACTGAGTAGTGAGTTCGATCCTCACTTTCGCCCTTGTGTCACATCTTAGCTATGGTTAGCAAATCATTATTTTGAACTTCGACGTTGTTAACATGGTTGTCTCGCTCGATCAATTACATCTGAGTAGTGATTTGGATTGTCATTGGGTGCTCTATACTTTAGGCGTTGTACCATATTTAAACTATAATTAAAATCATTTTAGGTCAATTACAACTGAGTAGTGAATTCGATCGTCACCGGTGCACCATATTTTAGACCTCGTGACACATTTAACCTACACTCCACTAAGAGTAGGGGTCATGAAGTGCGTCATTGGCAGTAGAAATCTGTCCAGGAAAGATTGAAAAGTATAGTTTATTTTTGTTTCTATTTCGTATGTAAATTCTATTGTGTGTTCGACTGCGTTTGGTTTGTCTACAAGATCCGATAAGTTAGTATTATGTGCATATATTAAAAGACCATCGTCAATATATCGGAAGTAATTTGATTGTTTAGATAAAATGTTTTGAAAGAAGCAAACTCAAGAAATTCCAAGAAAATACATACCATCACTTCAATGAAAGGCAATCCTATTGGTAATACAATATTTTTTATGTATAATTAGTTATTGAATCTGTAAAATCATTGATTAGTGATGAGACAGCAGATTTTTATTATTTTAGCTATTGGTAAAAAGAAGTTTATCTTTGATTTTCCTAGAATGCATGTTAAGATATTTAAGCATTTTTTCCATATTAGGGTAAAGTGATGGCTTTGAGTTTGTCAGTCATATTTATTTCCCTTAGGTACCCCGACGTGGTGTAATGGTTACCAAGCTTGTCTCACTAGATAAATTACGACTAAAAGTGAGATCGATCCTCACTAGGTGCCCCATACTCTCGGCTTTGTGCCACATCTACGCTACGTTTAGAAAATACCTATATTTATTTCCCTTAGTTTTTCAACAAGGTTTCCTGATTTTTTTTTTATATGTGATGGATTTTTTATTCCAAGGAGAGGGGCTAATATTTTTGCTATAGTTCTAGTTCTTTTTTTTTTTTTTGTTAGGACCGCTGCCTATACCAGAAATGATGGGTCGCATAGCGATACCATTTATGTGAATCTTAGATCATAAAGTTCTGGTATTCTAGGATTAAACACTATCAGTCTATATCATGATTTCTTTTCATTTTTAATCAGTTTCCTAAATTATTTGTTGAATGTTTGTGCTTCAGTGTATACTGTTTGTTTAGTTTGTGGAATCAAGAAAATACATAAATAAGAAATTTCGCACGACTTAGTAATTTCTTAAAATAATCAACTCGACACACGAATCCATGAAACCCAACTTCCTCGGGTTGTGGAATTCAATTTCTTTTCAACATCAACTCATCTAGTGACCAATTCAACCAAGATTAAGGAACCAACTCACTCATTATGTTAACAACTTAAAGGAAATCGTAAATATATCGGTCGAAGCGAGACAACTCTAGAGTAATCAAGCAATCTATACCATTCAACTTCACCATCAACATAAACTTTAATTCCTTTCCAGATCTATAGCATAACACCTTTTATATTACCCTTGATCACACAACCAAGAACTCTAAAGTGTTTTAAATAACTTTATTATATCGTGTGTACTTTTTGTTATATAAAATATTTTCTGTTAAAACAAATATCTGCCTATTTGATTATTTCTCTTGTTGTCGCATTTGATTGTAGAGGTTCAGTTTAATTTGTATTTTGTCACCGATACAGATTGGTTGATCTACTACAAATCTGATGACGATCTTCGATTTGCCACTCCGTGTCAAGCCAGTGTATACAGAGTAACCATGTGTATCAGAGGGTTGGTCTGGGATATGCGGATTCATATGTACACGTGGCCGAGGGGTTAGAACGTTCGCTTTCTGACTATGATACCCGAGTTTGAATCATACAATGGTCGATTTGTCATAATATGTCTTCTTGATGTTATCGGTCTGATGGAGGAAATCTAATCGGGCGGCAACTATGGAAAGTGCCTGAAAAGCATACCACGGGTTTGCCACAAGCATCGAGGGTTTGAGCGTGATGGCTTTGTTCAGACTGTTGAACACACTAGATAACCCGCTCTCTCCCAGAAGATGCTAGTAAGGTTCACTCAGCATAGTTTCATTATAAACGACAGGTGGAGTCTGTAGGTGTTGGACAACCACAGATGTGCATGATTAGACGTCTGCAATGGAGATTGGCTAGCCACCGTAGTAGACGGGTATACACGGATTAATCTATCACCCACCGGCTTAATTAGGAACAGATGGACAGTGAATAAAGGCGTAAGTTAGATTCAGTGACAGGACCCAAGAGTATGAGTTCAAAACCTGGTTAAGGCGGTGGAGAACTTGGAGAAGGGAATGAAGAGGAGATAACTGATAACTGATATCCATTAAACATGGCACGTAGAACTAGAACAGTCTAACCCGTGAGCGAAATAAAGGGTTCAGTTAGACATTCCAACCAGCTGAAGAAGGCCGGAACGTTCAACGGCTGAAACTTTGTAATAAATATGGCGGCAAAGATGAGGACAAGAGTCCGAATAATGGCTTTGCAATAGTGATGTCTGTGCTAGCAGGAATTCACAAGTCATCCTGACCGAGGGTTTGAGCGTGATGGCTTTGTTCAGACTGTTGAACACACAAGATAACCCGTTCTGTCCCAGAAGATGTGAGTAAGGTCCGCTCAGCATAGTTTCAATATAAACAAAAGGTTGGTTCTGTAGGTGATGAAAAAACACAAATGTGAATGATTAGACGTCTGCAATAGGGATTGCCTAGCCACCCTTGCAGACGGACATCCGCGGATTCATCTCTCATATGTTTTCGGGGGCTGACCCTGACATATAAAAAGTTGCTTTTAGGTTTTTCACAACTGAATGTAATAAGCGACGGAACAAAGAGGGAAAAGAAAGAAGGTATCTCTCACACCCTCCTGGCAAGACCCATATTCGGATACAGTTAGCCTATTTTTCTTAGTTTTTAACATTAACTGACAAGTCACGTTAGTCATCAAGATAGACAAAAATTGATAATAAACAGTTGAGTTGCAGCTTTAATTGAGATGCTGCTCGATAACAAAGTGCTATCTACTGTATATATGTATGTATGTATGTATGTATGTATGTATAGCTGGCTACTCGTATTCTGCTAGCCAATCCCTATTGCAGATGATTGCTCAAGTGCATTTGTGTTTATGTAACTATGCCGAGCTGACCTTAGTTACAGTTACAGCTGGAAAGAGCGTGTTATCTAGTGTTATCAATAATTTGAGCAAGGCCAGCACGCTCAATCGATGACTTGCGATTCCATGCTAATACGGCTATCGACGGCTTCCAAGTTTACCCATTTTCACTAACAAGGCTTGGCTCAACTATGTTTTACAGGCACTTTTCAAAGGTGCCAACCCGCTGAGATCAACCCCTTCAGTCCAATAGCATCATGAAATCTGCCTCTTGACAAATCGAACATTGGTCTCCTGGTCTGAATGCGAACTCGGCCACTGCCTATACTACAACTACTACTGCAACTATTGTAGATACCTATGCGGTGTTGATATCAGCAAAAAGATGTGTGATATTTGAGATATATAATATCTAAAAGAACACATGGACAGTTCATAAAAGCGTTACTGGGCCATGTGTCCTCAATTGGATAAAGGCGTTAGTAAGATCCGGTGACAGGACTCAAGAGTGTGAGTTCAATACCTGCTTAAGGTGGTAGCGAACTTGGAGAGGGGAATTAATAGAAGATAACTGATAATTGATATCCATTAGACATAGCACGTGGAAAAAGAATAGTCTACCCTAGCGAGTGAAATAAAGGGTTCAGTTCGACATCCCAACAACCTGAAGAAGGCCGAAACGTACAACGTCAGTAATGTTGTGAGAAATATGGCAACAAAGATTAGAACGATAGTTCGAGAAATGTAAATTGTGTAAAAAATTGCCCTTTCACCACACACAAATAATCAAACACAAATAGAGTATAAATAGATGCACTTTTAAAAATTTAACCAGTTGTCTGAAGAACGCGAAATCTTGAAACGCTGGGTTATAAACTACTTTTTATGCAACCGCATTGCGCACTTTCCAATAAATACGGGACAAACACGCTCAACATATATATATATATATATATATATATATATATATATATATATAGAGAGAGAGAGAGAGAGAGAGAGAGAGAGAGAGAAAATATGAATATATGCTTGTACATGCATACATAAAAAATTCCACATATATATTTACCTGTACACACATATGCATGTTACTCATATATACCCGTGCACACATACGCACACACACACACATACACACGCATACACACACTCATATATATATATATATATATATATATATATATATATATATATATATATATATATATATATATGAGCAATTTTTGTGTATTGCGCTATTTTCTTTTTTAATATGGATCGCATTGGAGTGCCTAGTTTCTTTGCTTGTTTGTTTATACACACACATACATACACATACCCCTCCATATATATATATATATATATATATATATGTGTGTGTGTGTGTGTGTGTGTGTGTGCGTGTGCGTGTATTACCGCTGTTGTTTTCGGCATATTAATAAAATTAGCCGACTCTGAATAGATCTTTATTGTTTTTTCATCTCTCACTACATGATGCTATTATCGTCTCTCTCTCTCTCTCTCTCTCTCTCTCTCTCTCTCTCTCTCTATATATATATATATATATATATATATATATATATATATATATATATATATATATATATGTGAGTGTGGGTGTGTGTGTTTGTGTGTGTGTGTCCGCATGTGCTCGCGCGCGCACGTGTTTATAATATTATAAAAGAAAATGAATGAAGCTGAACCCTGAAATAATACTCAATATCATTTTCAATTAAAATGAATGAAGGTGTATCATTCAGTTCTTTTAGAAAAGTTCAAATTCTTATTGCACTTAAAGACATTCGACAGTATAAACGGTTCATTATTAATTAAAATCGCTTAAAAGTTTTACAAGTAAAAAATAAAAATCATAAATAAAAGAATTCACAAGGAAAATGTCGCCTTTAAAACACTCCCCTTATGAAGCTATGCCCATCGTGAGATGATGGCACTATTGCTGGAATCATTCTTGGAGAATCTTTTTTCCGGAATACCTTTCAATAATATTGTCAAATGTTGCCGGTTTTCTTTTATATAAAGAAATATTTGATTAGGATCATTTCAATTTAACAAATACCCAATTATGGTAGCTGACTTTTTGTAATGAATGCCATAGGGAGTAACACATGAACTCCTAACGGATCATTGTTCTCATTTCGTGTGTGAGTCTAACGCACTATTTATATTCAGTCCCTCTTCTCTGTGTTACACACTTAACGTTCGATCTGGGCGCATAAAGTGTCGCACTCTGTCTACATTTATATCTGTTCTTCGTGTTTGGGGCTGACGATATGCTAACCAGCGAAACCAATCATTGCGTCCTTTGTTGAACCGCCTTTGTCACTCAAAATCAAACGATTTCTTCTATTATGTTTTTTATAATACAATTTAATAAGGCTTCCGTTTCACTGGCAATTTCACTAATCTTTCTACAAATATTTTTATGGTAATTGTTTTGTGAACTTTTCGCCATTGTATCCTGACTTTATGGATTTAAGCGCATTACTATATTGGCGGTAAGATCTCATCAGTTTGCAGTTGAAATCACTAGATTTAGCCATAAGTTCTATGCTAAAAGTTTCTTCTATCCCACTTCTTGCTTGTGGAATCCTCTTCCCAACTCCTTTTTTTCCGTTTTAACTTCGATCCTCAAAAATGTAAATTCAGTGTTAATCATTTACTACTGTATTTTTATTCCATTATCTTTTTTATTGTTCTCTGAACTTAATAGTGCTTTTCTCATATTAACACTCAGTAACTACGTGCCTTTCAGTATCTGCCTATATTTCTGAGATGTGGTATTATGTACACAATTTACATTATTTGGACTATTGTCTTCATCTTTGCCGTCATATTTATTACAAAGTTTCAGCCGTTGAACGCTCCGGCCTTCTTCAGCTGGTTGGAATGTCTAACTGAACCCTTTATTTAGCTCACTGGGGTAGAATGTTCTAGTTCCACGTGCCATGTCTAATGGATGTCAGTTATCAGTTATCTCCTGTTAATTCCCCTCCTTAAGTTCTCCACCGCCTTAACCAGGTATTGAACTCACACTCTTTAGGTCCTGTCACTGAATCTAACTAACGGCTTTATCCACTTCCCATGTGTTTTCTGCCATATATCTAATAAGTAATCCTTGTACGAAAAAAACATTTTGTCACTCACACAAAATTGTTTATTTCCACAAAAGAACATTAGCTTTTCTCACCATCAGACGCCGGTTCGAATCGCACCATGTTTGATTTTTTAGGAAGTTGACTTCTTGTTGTCATCAGTTTGGAGGAGTCGATCTTTGTAAAGTTCCTTAAAACTATACCACGGGTTGACCCAAGACTTTTACTAAAATTGGGTAGACGGAATCCTTGGAAGCTGTTGGTGGATATGGTAGCACGAAGTCACAAGTCATCATAACCGAGGTTTAAACGTTGATCACGCAAGATAACATGCTCTCTTCAACAAACTGTAAGTAAGGTCCACGCAGCATGATTCTAGTATGAAACACAGGTAGGATCTGTGGGTGTTGAACAAATACAAATGTGACTGAGCAGGCGTCTGCAATGAATATTATCTAGCTACCCTAGTAGACTAACATCGTCAGATACGTGTTGCAGCACTATGTACATATCTGACAGTTATGTACTCATTTCTTTGTTTGTAACGAAATCTTCCTTTACTTAGTTTTTGCAAGGGATCGTTCACAATGCTAATGCGCTTTTGGATTTTGAAGACTCATCTACTGAAATATTTAGATATTTATACTTGCTTAATTGAAATTATGATATTGTGTTATCGATTTCACTGAAAACTATACATTATATCTTCTTACAATTGAAATGTTCTTAAAATAGCTAAAGGCATTTTATCCGAACCAGTGATTTCGTAAATTCCATGCTTTTCATTTGCTTAGAAACTTTCCTAAACAACCTGACACTAAGAAGAGATTAAGTCAGGTGGGTTATGTCCTATGCTGAGTGGAATGGAGGTAGATTCAAAATTCCTTGCAAAGAACAAAGAATCATTATCTTAGGCGGGCGGGATAACCTCCATTTATAATAGAACTTCCGGGAGGTTGATAATTGAAGTTACTGGAGGCTTATAATGGAAGTTCCTGGAGGTTTGGCGCTATGCGGAATTTTATTTGTAATTATCTAGAAAATGCGGAATTCAGATAATTGGTTTTCAACATTGACAAGGACTGTTTGCAGAGAGCTGGTTCTGTCATTGTTAAAGACTTGCTTTTTCTGAAAAAGCTGTAAGGTTTCTGTTCCACAGCTGCCCTTGAAAAAGACGGTATTAACAGGTACATAATAATAACGTAAACACATACAAAAAGCTTCTAAATGAGATGTCTGAAGTCATGTCGGTGTGTAAACATAATACAAAGTATATTTTGTGTTCATACGAACACCACCTATAAAAGTACGTATAATATCTATTTTTCAATCCTCATCCCATCCTAACTTACCACTCTTGCTCAACCCTGGACTTCTGTGTCACTTTCTGTTGAGCGTACATAAATTAAACAAAGATAGTGTAAGGAAATTAATTATCCTCTACCACCTGACGTCACGTCAGGTGGTAGAGGATAATTAATGGCTGGAAACATGGTAGCGTAAGTGATTTTTTTAAATATTTAAAAGATCTGCACGTACGATTTTTTGATTGTGTATCGAGCATGTTTTTAATATAACCGTCCCTTGGTTTGATTCAACTCCGACCAACAAGCATGTTTTTAATATAACCGTCCCTTGGTCTGATTCAACTCCAACCAACAACTGTTTATATATATATATATATATATATATATATATATATATATATATAGATAGATAGATAGATAGATAGATAGATATGTGCGTGTGAATTAATGGATTTATTTTTAATATTTATATTAAAATTTATTATATTGGACACACGTAAAAGTGCCACCCCAAAATTATTTTAAACAGTGCACAGGTTGATAGAGGTAATAAAATCTATTTCAAATAAAGATTTTGCTTCTATATAAATAATGAGAATCCATTATATTAAAGTTTGGGGTGTGTGCATATATATATATATATATATATATATATATATATATATATATATATATATATATATATATATATATATATATATATATATATATATATTTAAGTTATAAGGAACTTGGTAAACCGAATTGGTAAACCCAAAGAGGATGAATTTTTGTGTAAATTATCTCAAAGGTTTTTTTTTTTTTTTTTTTTTTTTTTTTTTACTTGTTAATGATCGTATGTATGTAGGGATTCACATGAATGCATTTGTGAGGCATATATGAATAAATGAAAATTAATATTACCCTCAAATTCTATTAAATAATGAAACCTAATCTTTAATTTAGTTTACCAATGTAATAAATAAATTGCATTCATGAATTAATTTTAAATATTAAAATAGATGTTATATATATATATATATATATATATATATATATATATATATTTCTTTTTTTTTTTTTTTTTTTTTTGTGGAAATACAATTAGTCGGGTGAATAAACTATTAAGATTTTAAATATTTCTTTATGTCCTAGATAAATATGTTTATTACAATAATAGTTATATTTAGTCCTGAAACTACTTACTTAAAAAATTAAATATTTAAGTTAATAACAAAATTTTTTTCAGACATCGAATTTTCTATCAAACATTGTAAACTATCTTTTACATAATTTTGTTAAAACAAAATTATAACAACTCCATCTCTCTTTCCCCCTCCCCCTATCCCTCTCTTTACCGTAAGACTCACTTGTATACATTTTCTACAATTCATTTCCGTTTTATTAACCATCTAAAGAGGTCAAGTTTTCTGTCACTCCTCCTACTCCAATATAAAACATACTTAAGAGAGATATAAAATTAACCCCTCCCTATACTTTATATTGTCTGGTTAACTACCACTCTCAACCCCCTCTATTAAATTACAGAAATTACACTACCCACCAATTTCTAATCCCATTTTTTTCTCATTTCGTTGTTGGTAGATTTACCTGATGATCCTGAATCCTTAAAAAAGGATTTAGGTGAAATAAATTATCGTAATGGTACATTAAAGTGATTTGTTTTTCATTACATATTTATATATATATATATATATATATATATATATATATATATATATATATATATATATATATATATATATATATCAGTCAGGGAACTAAATTGAAATAATAAAACAAAAATGTTATTATACAACGCAGAGTCTCTGCGATTTTTATTTTTAATATTTTTTATTGTTCAAAACACACACACATGTGTGTGTGTATGTGTGTGTGTGTGTTTGTGTGTGTGTGTGCGTTTCGAAAAAGGAAACCTTAAACAACGGACGCATGACACGGAGTGTTTCGAAAATAAAAACGTGAAAAAGCACACACGCATGAGGACACCCCCACATGCATATATATATATATATATATATATATATATATATATATATATATATATATATATATATGCATTGTTATTGGGGTATGTGTATAGAATGGCACAACTCACATTGATCCATGAATATCCGACCTACTTCCTCCATTCTTCAATCTTCGCTGTCAAGATACGACAAATAGAGTTTACAATGACAATTTGATTGTCTTTTTGTGTTATATATGACCAAATGATTTCACGTCTCAGTAGTCAAAAAAGAAAAAAAAAACGTTATAAAGATAAAAATTGTATTTTGCCTCCATCATTCAATTTTGCCTGACATTCCATTAGACGGATGCGGAACCCCAAGCGCCAATCAAAGTTTCAAGAAAGAAGTGACGAAACATATCTCCCTCTATTTTTCTTCATCTCTAACTGCACTGATTGTTGTCTCTTAAAATCACTTGATTTCATTTAATTTGCCTCTGCTCAGTTTTTATGGTCAGGTACAGACGGCGCTATGTTTAACTGGTCTGAACTAGGAGGAAACGGAAGAAGAAGCGATAGAAAAGGAAACACCTCAAAATGGTTGCACTCATTACTCAGTGTTTTTTTAAGAACATCTATGGCAATGCAATACCCACTTCAGTGCGTGTGTGATTTTTATCGCCCGGATGTGACGTAACTATTTTTATTATCTTATCTAACATTGTTTATTATGTTATATTCTCTTTAAAAAAAAAAAAAGTTTGTACAAAGTAACTATAAACTATTTTTTTCTATCCTCTGCCAGCCATAATGATAGAGAAAGCATTACCTCGGACCATCGCCAGTGAGACACGCTGCAAGAGGCACTCCGTTTCGTGAAGCTCGTCCATTAATCGAGACGAAACGGCGCCAATCCTCCGCAGGAACGTCATCGAACGAGGGCCAATAACCCTAGAAGTCTCCACTGCCACAGGAGTCAAAATAAATAATCTATCAGCAAGAGAAAAAAATATTTAACTATTTTTTTTTATCTCTGAATCCCGGGCGACGGACCCCGGCTCAAACACTGACCTGATCAAATTACCAGCCTTAAAATAAATATTGATTGATTGATTTGATTTTACGACTTAAGATTTTTAGTTTATTTAACAACAGAAAATATGTTTGGTTTGTAATGTTTTAGCGACAATAATGATTTATTGATGCAAATTCTACTATTTAACCCTTTAGAGAGGGGGAATATGCAGATTAATTACCTTTTCCAATAAAACCAGAAATGTCAGCTCTCTCTCTTTCTGGTTGTAAGTAACAGTTGACTTTTTTTTTCTGTAACTTCCTCGTTACTTCTGTCCATAGAATCCTCAGTATCCAGCGAGTTATTGATTTGTTTCTTACGCTTTATCAAACTTTTGCAGCTTATTTAAAAGCAGAAAATCTTTTTAAATTGTCACATTTTTTTGGAGATAAAATGATTTTTATTGATAAAAGTACTACTATTAAACCCATAGCTGCGGAGAAGATGTGAATTCATAATTTCTCCAACGGTATTTGCGTGTAAACGACTATAACAAACTCGATTGGAATTCGATCTATGCTCTTCTAATTCTAATTTTGAGCGATTACACCCAACACCCACACACATATCTAAGCTTACAGCACCTGATATTCCCAAATGGCCCACCATCTGTATATTGATTAGACTCAACGTTGCTTAACTTCGGTGATCGTACGAGAACCGCTGTTTCAACGTGATAATGCCGTAAGTCTTAAAATGAGTATTATAACTAGAAAAGACACGTGCTTGAGACGCACTCGTGTTCAATTTTATATGTCTACCCGCTTAGAGAGTGAAACTCTTACCATAGAAAAATATTTAAGAACAAGAAGCAACTGCTAAATACGTGCAACTGCTAAATACTTATACAGGGATAAGAAAGTTTCATATTAAGGACAAAATCCATTAAATTGTGTTTCGATTTTGAAAATAAAGTTGAGATGAATTGATTATCTTTCCGGTAAATTTAATTTTTTCCAGATTAAAAAGTGAATAAAGATTCTATTCATGTTCATATCATTTAGTTCTACGGCCGGTAGATATCAACAGAGATGTCTGCACTAATACTTGTATCGATAATGTTTCGAATAAAAAATAAATTATATGGTAAGTATGAAAAATATACTAATACTTTATATATATATATATATATATATATATATATATATATATATATATATATATATATATATATATATATATATATATATATATATATATATAATATATATAAATAAAGACATTTTTTTATGTTTATACGTTCTTTTTATAGATAAAAATATATAAGTAAATGCTCTGTTTATAATAAACAGTATTAACGACATTTACCGGCATTAATTTACCAAGAAAATATGCGTCCTCCGACGGGACTCAAACCTCTGTGGCCCAATCAGTTAAGGCAAGTCAAGCTATACGACGGTTCCGTATAGGATGGAGGTTCGATTCCTATCAGAGGACGAATATTTTCTATGAAAATTTCTTGGAGATTCAGGCTGGTAAATACTGTTTATTATAAACAGAACATTTACTTAAATATTTGTATCTATAAAAAAGAACGTGTGAACTTTTAAAAATAATTGTCCATTTCACAATAAATAAAATATATATATATATATATATAAGTTGATGGATTATATCGTCTGTTTCCACGTATGAGGATCCGACTACTCCATCCAGTTTGTATTGTAAGTGACACTTCAGGCTGGCTCGTGACTTGAATACAAGTCCACATTTTTTTCAACGGCGAAGTTCTCGGGACATTGCAACAGGAATATTTGCTGACGTTTTTCGTCGTTGACTTTTGTGTCTTCGCCGGTCACTAAGACTGATTTCGAATTTTCTGATAACACTCTGACACATATATATGTAGATCTGAAGATGAATAGAAGCTGTATTCACTTTTTAATCTGGAAACTCTTTCAATCCAAGCGCGAAGTATGTATGTATGCATTGATGGATGGGTGGATTTCATGTCCAGTCACTGTGTTCAAAT
The DNA here is from genome assembly GCA_963932145.1 of Acanthosepion lycidas. Classification (NCBI taxonomy): domain Eukaryota; kingdom Metazoa; phylum Mollusca; class Cephalopoda; order Sepiida; family Sepiidae; genus Acanthosepion; species Acanthosepion lycidas. The sequence continues at coordinate 102,168,582 of OZ010595.1, forward strand.
ATTTATTTTACTTTGTCTCGTACCTCAGCTTGTTTGATTCTTCTTATGTCCCTTGAAATATACTCGTTACACTGACTTCGTATCTATTAAATATAAGACGCATACATTTAGTCTATCCGTTTCCTATCTATTATATCGTCTCTACGTTTTCTGGTTCCTGGGAATATCTTGGAATTTTGATTTCCGATATGAAAAATTTCCATCGGCTCTATGCAAATAAGCAAACCAAATTATTCCTGCACTTAGCAGTTGGCGTTATACGTCTCTTGATACATTTGTGTCTGTTTTAAGTCTCCATTGATTCGTATCTGCTTTATTCGAGCACGGCGAAAACGACCAGTGGATATGCCCGTAACAATATCTTCAGATTGTTATCACTTTAGTTTCACTCAGTCTGTTCGAAAGGAATTCATTTTATCATTATAATCTTTACTCTGTGAGTCAGAAGAAACTTTTCAAATATTCTGACCGAGAATTAATTTCTATCAATTGTATAGAACGGGGTTTGCGCACTTATACTTGATGTAATCGTTAGTAAGTTTGACTCGATAGATCAATTGTTTTCAAACTTTTTTTTCTGTGCCACATTTTCGGAATTAAGATTTACTCCTGAATCACCAAATTTCAAGTTATAAAAAAAAATAAAAACATCATTTAATTGTGCGTTCGATATAATATACAACGTAAATAACATCGGCGCCTCGTGGCGTTGTAATGGTTAGTAAACTTGTCTTCGTAGAACATTTACGACTGAATAGTGAGTTCGATTCTCACTGGGTGCCCCATAATTTTGGCCTTGTACTATATCTTAGCTACGCTTGGAAAATCACTAATATTCAACGTAAATAACATAGGCATCTCGAGACGGTGTAATGGTTAGCAAGTTTGACTTGCTAAAACAATTACGACTGAGTAGTGAGTTCGCTTCTCACTGGTTGCCCCGTACTTTCGGCCTTGTGCCACATCTGACCTAAGCTTAGAAACTGATTTTGGCTACCTCGGTGTGGTGTCACGGATAGCCAGCTTGACAAGCTAGATCAGTTACGACTGAAAAGTGAGTTCGATCTTCACTAGGTGTTCCATACTTTCGGCCTTGTGCCACATCTAAGCTCCGCTTAGAAATTAGCTTGAGCTCCTCGACGTGGTGTAATGGTTAGAAGGCTTCTCTTGATAGATCAATTACGACCGAGTAGTGAGTTCGATTCTCACTGGGTGCCCCATACTTTCGGCCTTGTGTCACATCTAAGCCGGGCTTAGAAAATCACTAAAACATAAATAATATTATGATTAATGTACATGCATTTCATGAAGGGTTTGAACTTGTTTTTAAAAATTAATCTCGTGAAGAAAAATTCGGCTGAAAAGGCGCAAGCAGCCCTAAGGCAAAGAAGCTCCTAAGAGGGGGGTTAAAGAGAGATAACGGTGGATATGAAGTCAGAACATTATCATGTGCTGACCCTAGTTAGTATATTCTTAAACTTAATATAACGTAAAACTATCACGATGATAAAATCGATCAATAATTATTTATAGCTATTTATATGGGGTTAATTGCATATAATTATATGTTACCCATAATATTTTAAATTTAGAAATCTTATTTCTTTTTGGCATATGATTTTTTAAAACTGTTTCTAAATCCTTGATGGTCTTTCAATCAGTATTTTGATCATTCCGCCTTACCTGCTATACTCCTCTCTAAATTTAAATTTAATTAGCATCAAAGAGAAAAAAATCAGTGCGGGGTTTGTGCCCCCCACCTCAGGAATCCCCTTTGGTCAAAATGGAATATGCTTATCGAATTACCCAGTGTAATCTAGTTACAGAGTATATATGGTATATATGGTTATGGAGGTTTATCTCCGAAAGCCAAAGAAGAGTTCGATAAGAAAAAGGCAGACAGAAAAATAGCTACATCATATATATAGATGTATTCCGAATCATTATTAATTAGCATTTTTGAAGTTTGAATTAAGAAGCGCATTTAATTAGTCTATATTTTATAAAGATAGAATAATTTCTATTAGAAATAAAGAATAAAAGTCTAACGTCCAAAATATGACCTGAATCTCAAAGTTAAAATTTTGCACTGGCAACTTTATTTTATTAATGTGCAAAGTGGAAATAAATTTAGTTTTTAAAGTTAAAACAAAATTCAGAAAATTTCTCTTTTTTTTTGTTAAGTTCTTTATCGATTTCACCCGATTTTTTCTAATGCCATTTTCCTTGAGAACAACAGTGGATCATAAATCTTTACAGATTTTTCTCTGTTATCCGTGAATTGCCATGCATTTTTAGGTACAATAATGAAATAGTTCCCTGTTGCTTTCTCTAAGTTTTGTGATTCAGGCATTCCGTTCTGTTGCACTAGTCGCTACCCAAAACTTTTCATTTAAACTATTGCTGAGGTTTTCCAGTTAGTGTATCAAAACCGATTGCATCCCTTAAACTAAAATATTAGGTAAATTTGCAGATTACAATGAAGATTTCCATTCTGGTTTAAATTTCCATGCTCATTACGAAAATAGCTAAAAATTTGCGGAAGAATACCGTTTAGGAGTTATCGACAAAATAAGTTCGATCTCATTCACGTCGTAGTTACAGCACAGTCGCCGTTAATGGGTTTGTCTATATAAGTTTGCCTCGACCAGTAACGCGTGGAAGCTTCATTTGTCTTGATTACTACGAAATACGCGAACTTTAAATTAAATTTCGCAAATTGCGCAGTAATCAAGACTAGTAAGAAGATAAGATCAGTAAAAAGGCCGTTAACTAAGTAAGTTTCCGCACATTACGGCTCGAGGCAGACGTACATAAAAAACACCAATAACTCCTAAATAATTTTCTTTCGTAAACTTTTATTGCCATTTTGGAATTACTCATGTAATTTGACACCAGAATGCAAATTTTCATTATAATTGGTTTCCATCGCTTAATCTGCATATTAACCAAATATTATTATTAAATACTACCAATGTTTTCATAGCCATTAAACATAAAAATGAATAATTAATAAATTCTATTAGGCACCTTTGGGAAAGATAAGGATCCATCTTTTCTCCCCTAGATATGGGTAAAATAGCATGGATTTTATATAAGAACATCGTTGCTATTCTAAAAAAAAAAAAAGATGTAATCCAATAGTCTGTCGAAATAATAAAGAATTCTTTCCAAGCGAAATAAATTTCGGCTTTCTAAAAAAAAGAGAAGGCTAATAAGCTATAAAAAATCAATTATAAGAGTATTTTAAAACCTATTATTACTAATCAGTGAATTTATACAATTACTACATAAGAAATCTCCTTTCCGTAAATACTATACAATTCCATGATTAATAATGACGAAAACTAAATTTAAGATATTCAATATGAGATGTAATTTTCATAATTAAAAACATATTTTTATGGCCACCTGTGTTAGAGAATTGAGTCGGTGGAAATATTTTTCTACTTATATATTCCTAACAAAGAAATATTATTGGTAACTAGTTACTAAAGATTTGTGCGTTCAAAGAAAATCAGGTTATTTTATGCCTTTTAAGCTTCCTTAAACACGCAAATCGAAAAACATTTAATCTACAATTTCGCGCCAAATTACTTTATTCATCTTTAGATCGAACATGCTGTTCACATCAATTTCAATGTATTTCCGCTAAGAAATATTAAAAAAAATAGGACTCAATATAAAACATTCCAAAAGAGAAAATAAGATCTAGAATTAAAATAAAAGCTGTAATGGCACTTACTCTGAATCTATCATAAAAAATCAAGATATGAGAATAGAAAATACTAAACACTTCAAATAGCTCTGTATATGCATCGGTTATAAGAAAATTTAGTGTTGAACATAGAATAATTACTTAAAAGAAGAAAAAAAAAAAGGAATAGACGTTGCTATGTGTAGTTTTGCGCACTACCGCAATTTGCTATAAAAGCAATGCGTATGAATTTGAGTCATGTTCTTATATAATATCGCCAGGTCGATAATTTTATATGGATGTAATGTATAACGTTCAGAATTTATCTAAACTGTTAGCTGTATCCAACCGCTTTCTTGAATCATTCATGTAAAATGGATTCGAGCGAATGAAGCTTGGAACCTCATGGTCTGGTGCTACGGGACTGTACCAAATAGCAGAAACTATATCACTTGGGGATTTTCAACAACAGTATAATGTAAAATCAATAGCACATTCAACTTGAAGAGAACATAATGACCTACCAGACGACTTCGAACAAAAGTTTCGGACGGAAACCACCATCAATATGGAGAGAGCGATAACGCTTAATAGACATAAGAAACCTAGTTTCATGAAAGAAAATATTTAATAGGAATAATTTATAAATTTCACACTACGGTGTTCGGCCAATAATACTATAATGGGTGTGTCCCCATTCAAATAAATACAGTAGTAAATACTCTATGTTGGTTTGCATTTAGATAATTTTCTCCAGCTGTGTTGCTTAAACTCTCTGCCTGGAGGTCGACGGGGAATATTTGTCCGAGGCTACGGGCTCGGAAACCCTACATTAAAGTCGGCCTTATGCCACATCTGATCGCGTGGGGCGGTTGGGAGATATCCTGCAGTCGGAGATTCGTCTGCATCTGTGTCGGTCAAACTCTCTGCCTATGGGTAGAGAGGATCCACAGACGTGGCTGTGTCGAAGTGAAGAGTCTCCTCTCTGGAAACAGCTACATGACCCCATTTTATATTGAGTATACCGTGAATTTTTGGCCGAGCCTATGGGTTCGGAATCGCCACATTAAATTCGGCCTTGATAGCGTGAGTTAGTTGGTAGATATTGTGCAGTTGAAGATTCGTCTCCAGCTGTGCTAGTCAAACTCTTTACCTCCGGGCAGAGAGGATCCACACACGAGGCTATGTAGAAAGGCAGAATCTCGGCTCGGGAAAAAAACTACCCGGCAGTTTTATAATTTAGAATTTTTGACGGAGCCTACGGGCTTGGATACCCCACATTAAATTCTGCCTTGTGCCACATCTGACCGCATGGGGCGTTTGCTAGTTATTATGCAGTTGGAGATTCATTGTGGAATTCACTTGACTCACTTCTACGCACTGCTGGTTAATCTTGTATGTGTTGTCCGTGTCCTAAGTATTATCGTTCATTACCAACCTTCGTTTGATTATTCTATTCAGTAACCTTCCCTTGGTTGCAACAGCGTCCTCATAAGTAAAAGGCTGATATTACTCTTACCATTATCATTACTTCGTCTTTTGAAATATATAAATTGATGAAATCCATATAAAAGGGACATTTTACGTTGTCATTTACTCATGACGAAAGCATTTTTTAATGAAACAATGGCGTAAAAGCAATTAAGAACCGATGAGTAAACATCCACTCGAGAAATCAGAAAGTATTATCATAATAGGACACAGATATCCGATGTTTTATAGGAACAGCGAAATATGTTTTCCAGAGCCTAAGCAAAGTATTGAGAAATAGGAAAATAGCCTTAAAAAACAAAGAAATAACTGTTAAACCGTTACGTAATATCATCAACATCATCATCATCCCCATAACTTTTGTAATCGTAGGAATCCACTGACCTGAAGTGGAACAACTACATTGAATTTATAGCTTCATCTACCGCTAGAAAAGTCGGGTCTCTCTGTCCCGCCAGAAGATTTTTCTCTACTGTGTCCATCCTTCAAATCTAGAAATCAACCATTCGTCCTTGTATGGAATACTACGGTCATATGTGGTCTGGTGCTCCGGTGTTTATCTCGAGGACCTCGACAAAATCCAGAGACGGATATTCAACGTGAATGTTCCTGATCTGGCATCCCGTTATCAGTCACTTTCTAACCGACGTGCGGCGGCTTCCCCCTGTCTTTTCTACAAGAATATTCATCGCAACTGTTCTGACGAGCTACTTTCAATGGTTCCCAGACTGCATGAATTCAAGCGTGCTACTAGGTTGGCATCTCGGACCCATCCGTTTACTGTCGAAATAGCTAAATATAACCATCTATTCCAATAGCTCTTCATCTCGCACCTCCCGTCAGTGGAACTCCCTTCCTATCACTTGCGTCCCTGATAATTATAATATTCCAATATTGCATGGAGTGATTTGCTTAAAAATCCGAATGCAGAAGCCATACTACACCTCCACAACGGTCTATCGACGGCAGTCAACAGAAATAATGGTAGTCGTAACTGTCCATTTTTTAACATTGTCGAACCAGTTTTTAGGTTGGCGTTCGCTCCTACGTCCAACTTTAACGGTGCTTTGCCTGATGGTCTTGAACAGACTGTGGTGCATTGTAATGTGTCCAAACCACAGTATTTATCTCTGTTTAACAGTGGCGAGAAGTTCATGGTAGCCCAAAAAATGTTCAGCCCTTTTCCGCACAAACTAATTAGTTTTCGTAATATCTACATTGATATTAAAAAAAGAATACTGAAAGATCTCTTCACAGACGAAGAAGTGAAATGAAGCGAGAGAGATGGTCTATTTAGGACTACAGAGTTTACTATGTACAAGACATCTGAGAAAAATGTAATATAAAAACAAGGAATAGATTGCTGATATACTATACCCTATCTATCCTGCTCTATAAGAATGTGTGCTGGACAATATCTTACAAATGAAGAGAAAAAAATTGAAGAGAAAGACATGTGGTTTACCAGACGAATAATAACTCAGAATTCTACCGACAGAACATGTGAGTACTTAGGTAGTTTTAAAGTATATAGGAACTTCGAATCTTATATAAAAATATGGATGAGACAGTTTAGATTTTAGAGACATATTCAGAAGAAGGTTAACTAGGAATCATTAAAACTTACATGAAATATTGATGAAGCAGGGTAAGAACACAACTTACTTAATGTGATTTAGTGAAAGGATTGAACATGAAAAAGAAGGCATGGTAGATTTTGAAAAGTTGCTTCGAGTTACCAGAGTCGGGAAGTTGTGGAGAACCATCATCACACGTATCATGAAAGTACATGACATTAAATGATTTAAATTAGAACATCTTGTAATTAAGTAATTTTCATCGAGTAAAGTAACTAATTGGTTTATTCTATTACTAAAAATAGAAAAATGATTTAATAGACTACATGCGTATATTAAATAAAAAGGCTCAGTTCTGAAATCGGTTTGGAATAAACCTGAGGAAGGCCGGAAAACATAACGGACGAAATCTTGTAAAAACAACAAAGATGAGGAGAATAGTCCAAATATATATAATGTAATTAAAGAAAATTTCATAATTTTTTTAATGTAATATCGATCAACCGAGATGGCAGTAATTGCTGGACAAACTTATCACAGATGAAGAAATGACTTGAGAAAATAGACATATCATTCAAAAAGAGGGTTCTGGGAATACTATAAATGAATATTTCAGCAATGATGATGTTTTAGAGACAAAGGAAATAAATTGGACACATACTTACCATCAGAGAGATTTGGAATTTCAAAAAGAGATAATGAAGAAAGAAGGCTTAGAAAATTTAACACTCTGAGGATATATTGAAGGCAAGAGGGACAGATGAAAGCAAAAGGCATAACCTACACAATGAGTTTGCGTAAATAGTTGACAGAACAAGGATTAGAAGAGATTGAAAAACGACAAATGTTAATAATATATATAATAGTTACGATTAGACATGTATAAATGAAAACGGCGCATATAAAAAAGATGGTGATAAGTAGGAAGATAAAGATGAGAATTAAGACGGATTCATAATCGTCTATATATCTGAGATGAGGTATTGGAATTATTTACACCTATTTATATTGTTCAAAATGTTGTCCTCATCTTAGTTGTCATATTCAAGAACGTTTCGGCTATTGTACACTCCGGAATTCTTCCGGATCTGTCTATAATTCTGAGATGAGGTATTGGAATTATTTACACATATTTACATTGTTCAGATTGTTCTCATCATCTTTGTTGCCATATTCACGAATTTTCAGCCGTTGTATGCTCCGGCCTTCTTCATAACCTGTCTATATTTCTGAGAGGAGGTATTCTAATTATTTACAACTATTTACATTGTTTAGACTGTTATCTTCATCTTTGTTGCCCTAGTCACAAAGTTTCGATCGTTGTACGCACCGGCCTTCTTCAGGATCTGTCTATATTTTTGAGATAAGGTATTTACGCATATTTACATTGTTCAAACTGTTGTCCTCATCTTTGTTTCCATATTCAAGAAATTCCCGCTGTTGTACGCTCCGACCTTCTTCAGGATCTGTCTATATTTCTGACTAGAAATATTCTAATTATTTACAACTAATTATATTTTTCAGACTGTTGTCCTCATCCTTTGTTTCCATATTCACGAAGATTCAGCCGTTGTACGCTCCGACCTTCTTCAGAATTTGCAATTATTTACACATATTTAAATTGTTAAAACTGTTGTCCTCTTCTTTATTGCCATATTCTGGAAGTTTCGGCCGTTGTACGCCCCGGCCTTCTTCATGATCTGTCTATATTTCTGAGATGTGATATTCTAATTATTTACACATATTCACATTGTTCAAACTGTTGTCCTCATCTTTGTTGCTATATTCACGAGGTTTCGACGGTTTTACGCCACGGCCTTCTTAAGGATATGTCTATATTTTTAGATGAGTTATTGTAATTATTTACACCTATTTACATTGTTCAAACGGTTGTCCTCGTCTTTGATCCAATATTCTCGACGTTTCGGCCGCTATATACTTCTTCAAATGATTGGAATTTCGAACCAAACCCTTTCTTTCGTCTTACGTGGTAAATTGTTCTAGATACACGTGCCATACCTGTTCAAGGTGTCACAGTATCCGTTATCTCTCTTTATCGTAACTCTCCAAGTATTTTGTTCACTATTGCTGTCACTATTGAATTCCCAACTCTTTGCGTCAAGTCACTGGGTTCAACCATTTTTTTTCCCATTAGGCCATATATCCTTGTGACATCTGGAACAGGTAATTACGAATGAGTATTGAGTTCGATTCTTACTGGGTGCTCCAAAATTTCGTTCTTGTGTCAATTTTATGCTAAGCTTTTAAACTGCTATAAATATTTGTGTCTATCGATGTATTTCTTGTTCGATATGAAAAAATAGCCGATTATTCAGAATAGTTAGTTGGCCTCTTTTGATGGTAGGCAGTAAGCATATTCTAAGCCTGCTGATACAACAATGTCATGCAGGGTCTTCAAAATACGATATGCCGCTCAATGAATGTTACACTTTATCAAATAAGTGATAGCAGAAGAAATGAGGTAATATGAATTACCTTGTGTTATAAAAAAATATTCATATATGTCTACGAGGGACAGTGTGATGTAATGGTGAACTATTCGAAATTAGAGTTTGAAGAAACAAGTTCCAATTCCAGTCGGGTTTGTTACATTCACTTACACGTAAATACCCTTGGGAAATATATGGATTCAACATTTCTCCCAGGTTCATAACCATATCAAGTTGATATATATAAATAAACATCTCATAAAAACACAAGTTAATATGACATCTTAATGTATACAGCTATATAGCGTTGTAACACCAGTTCCCGTATGGTCACTGAAACAACATCGTACCTGTTCAGTACCTAGATGAATGAAAACTTGAGAATACCAAGTGCTGTGGCATGAATTTATGAGTGGTGTTATTTTATAGTAAAGTTCGCATTGTACACTCTAGGTAGAGGGTTGTCTTAAGGATTCTTTTATATGGATAGGAGGAGAAAGATAGCGCTTGATTCTAGACTTGAAAATGTTAAAATTCTGGCGATCGTCGAAACATTTTCTTCGGAGTCTGTTCCACAGGTTAGTGGTCAGCGGGAAGAAGTTGTTTGAGTGAACCTTACTTCTCGCCACTGGAATAAAGAGAGAATGTAGATGGTTTGCTACTATTTAACAGGTATGGCTGGTCCTAGACTTTAAGAAAAGATTTGTCCGAACGACGGAATGTAGTTCGACCGACCACTTCACGTGGAAGCAGCGATAGGGAAGTGAAAGTTTTACCACATTCCACCTATGAGAGATAAGTTGGAGGATGGAAAATAATGTCTGGTCTGGGCAGTACTAGCCCAACTATGGAAATACTACTCCATTTTCGACTTGATCTGGCTCTTATAAAGGTAGAGGATAGCATACCGAGTCAGGTACTAACTGGAGTTATACAAGAAGCTGATCATTTTACCTGCATCTACAGGAGTTCCGCTTAAGGTCGGGTGTTAGTTTGAGGTCCAATATCATCTCAAGGCCGGAAGCTTCCTCGAGGGGACATCCATTCATAGTGACTGGCGGTAGTCCGGAGTCTGATTGGCGGTGATGTAATCAGATTGGTTTTAGAGAATTGTATATAACCAGCAAGTTATTTCCCCCATTGGTTAGCTGCCAATCTCTGATCATTAAGACTTTTAGATGTGGGCCGGTATATCGTCATATCAGTTAGGATATTTACAAATGATCAGAGTATATTCTTAGGTAAATAATATATGTAAATCATAAAGAAAGTCGGCCCGAGAAATGACCCCTTGCGGACGATTGCGCTGATCGCCAAGGCCTGGGAGGACTGACCATTAATATATAACTTCAGGGATTATAATAGACCTTCATCATTGGAGTTAATCTGTAGCAAACCTTTGTGCCACATCTTCTCGAAGGCCTTATGTAGATATCTAATGATATGGTACTTTTGGTGTGTGTATTTGCAAGGGCCACACTTATTCTGTGGGAAATGGTAGTTAGGGGTCAGCAGTGGATGAAGCTGATCCAAATCCATACTGCTCGTTGCTCAAAAGTTTGTTCCTATCCAGGTGCCCGGCGGTCTTGTTGATTAAGCGCTCAAAAGCTTACTGATGTTACTGAGGAGACTAATGCGTCTATAGTGTGAGTGAGAGGGTTGGTTGCTCGCGTTCTTGAAGACCGGACATAGGCGAGTCACATTCCACATGCTTGGGAAGGATTTCATAATAATAATAATAATAAACCCTTCCAGTGATTCCATAGCTGTAGACCTTGTGTAACAAACCTTCGTGAAATTTCTTGCAGAAGGCCTTCAAGATGTTATGGTCATTGCGGTATGCGTGTTGGCAAGTGCCTCACTAATTAATGTAATGGTAGTTAGGACGTCAGTATTGGATCGGGTTGATCGAAACCCACACTGCTCGTCGCACAGAAGGCTGTCCTTATATTCTAGTATATTAAAGCTTCAAAAGCTTACTGATGATACTGAGGAGGCTAATGCGTGAATGAATAATGTCTCTGGAATGAAATGAATGAGCTGAGTTCCAATTCCAGTTCGGTTCGTTATATTTATTTACGGGAAAAGGTATGAATCCATCTCTCCCACCCAAGCTATAGTTTAAGTAGTAAGACTTGTATCAATAAACCATTCTTATCTCTTCCCGAAAAAATTATTAATACAGACTAAAAATATTTCTGACTTTAAACCTACCTACAAAGTTTTAATAAACAGAAGAAAACGAATCAATCAATTAATCATCTCTTCTCCCCTTTCCTATATGTGAAATAGTAGGATTCAGTGAGATTTAAAATGAAAGGAGGGAAAGATAACAGCGATGAAGTTTGCCTTTTCATGTGTGTGGATGGGTTATACGACAGTTTTCTACGTGGAAATAGTTACGTAAAGAAATACCTTTCTGCACAGAGAATTTTCGAAAGCATCCATCTAGGGATTTATTAGAGCGACGAAGACGAAATATCACCACTTATTGTTGACAAGATGAACTTTAAACCCATCCTCTGTAATAAGAGCTTACAGCTCAATTTGAGCCACTGATAGTGTAAACACACTCACTGCAGTTACAACCACCAACTATGATTGCTGTTGAAGAAAGAAAGTACAAAATATGTGTTCATTATCGTTTATTCAAATATTTACATATACATGTGGGTGTTTTTATTTAATATTTCTATTTTTCAGAGCGTGCCTGTTTGTCGATTTTGAACTTTATGTATATTTATTTCTGTTTTTGTTCCAGTGTGGTGGTCGCCCAAAGCTCTTTACAGCTAACTCCATACCTTTCCCATAAGACAAGTCGCAATAAACTGAACGAATGAATCACAGAATGCTGGGTGTCGTCATGGAGAATTGGTGGTGGGGCATCGAGTCATAAAATGCTAGAGAAAAGAAAAAATGCGGAAAAAATGTGTCCATCGGATAATTTGTAGAAAATGGCGTGACGTAGAGAAGAACAGTGTATAGTGGGGATGGTAATAAGTTATGTCCTGCAACATAATATTCAAAGTTGCTAGTATTGACAAATATACACCCGCAGATAAAAATACATGTAATTATCTGGATACGTCTTTAAGTCGAGCTCTGTTTATTTCGATGTATGTGTTTTCTTGTGCGTATGAGGGACAGATAACCTAGAAGCCTATATAACATTCATATTGACTACGTCCGACATTATTAGTCGTTTTATGTCTATCAATATATATAATAAATTTGTAACAATCAAAACACTGGGCTGGAACAAAAGGTCGAATAGTAATTTTAATACGTGGTGTTCGTACAGTTGATTTCATGTCTCTCCTACTTGAAATTTATTATATATACATATTTTGAGAGATGACAATAGGCGTAGTCAATAGGCGTAGTCAATAGGCGTCATCCCTGTACCTCCATATCAGTCTGTATTTCTTGCTGACACCAGCCAATCATATTACTGTGAGAGGGAACCCAGGTATATGCATATTCATTACATCACTGATAATATTTTAAACATATATGAATGCAAAAAATATGAAAAACACACTATTGTCTTTAAAACAGTTATTTATATCATTTGTATGCATATTTGTCGCCGAATTTTATTCATTGAGCCAATAATAAATACATTACAGTTCACAAATATTAAACATTAAAAGAACTCAAAAATTATCCAAATGCGCAATTATGATTTGTCATTATTTAATGTTCACCCTTAATTTGTGTTTATACAGCGTGCGAGGGGTGAATTGTCGTCTAAATTACGCAAAAATTAAAATAACATTGATAACTCGGTAACAGGTATATTTAATAAAATTACACATCTTCAAATACTAAAGGGTAAATTTATACTATAAAATCAACTTTGGCTTCAACCATGGCATCGAGTACGACTTCGGAATCTTATGAACTGTCTCTTTGTTTAAGTTGGTGAATGCTGCTACAATCCTTACCTTCAGTTCATCTTTGATGTTACAGAGATTTTTTGTTAGTTTCTTGCCCAACTGCGCCCGGACACAATAATTAAGAGGGTTGCAGTTTCAGAAGTCTGGTGACCAGATATAAGACGTGATGAGGTATCATAAATTGTCTAACTCTCTTGATTGGATTCCCCTGCAAGTGTGGCATGGGGCAAAATCTTGTTGTCAGTCTTCCAGAAGCCACCCTCATCCCCCTGCGCAGCACTAAATCCTCAAAGCCCTTGATGTAGGACTTCGTGTTTAGTCTAAACACCTGTGGGAAGATGAATGGATTTTGTAATCACCATTAGACTCATCCAACTCTTTCTGAATCCTCTGCATTGTCATCAGATTGTCACACAAACCACCTGAAGTGTTTTTATTGGTGCTTCCAGTGTGAATGCCAAGCAGTACAGCATGCTGTTTCCAAACGTTTGGCGGAGTGAATTACGTCATGGTGCTATTTCTCTAACAGACAATGTCCAACTGACCCTACTATACTGTGCAAGCGACAAAATAAGAAAAACATAAAGGGCATGTGCGAAATTAAAAATATAAAATGGCGACAATTTACCTATCGCAACCAGTATATTTTAAGTTTTTATTACAAAGTCTATGTCTATTTGTATAATAAACCGTTTCGATGATGTAGTTTTATTTCTTTACTTAGTGTGCTCTTCAATAGTGATCACCCAAACAAAAATCAACAGTACATTTTTATAATAAAATGACAAACAACACACAGGTAACACAGATGATTGTGCTACATCAATTTATACCGCGTAAGTTTGCCATTTTTAACACGGATAGGTTTGGATCTGGTTTATTTCGAGTCTTATTTGAATGTATGATGAGGTAATTATGTTCATCTTCATACAGTATATCTCTATCAGGATCATTCTGAATAATATTGATTGAAAGGGTCAGAACCCCCTGCCCTTATTTAACACCGTTTTCAAAAGGAAAATAGTCTAAGAGATCTCTGAAACTTGTGCCACGGTCGAACTGTGCACCATGTAGCAAACTGGGGATATAAGGTGAGCAACCAAACGTCTTTAGCATAATTGAAAAATCCGATCTGCTTATGGTGTCAAAGGTTTTGCCATGTCGACATACAAGCAGTTTGTTTTCTCCCAGCATGTTTCATGAATAGATCTTAGAAGGAAAATCAGGTCAGTTGTAGCTATATTCACGCTGGTTCTCAGAGCGTTTTTGCTCTGGGAAAATACTGAACCCCCAAATAAAAACAAAACCCTATCAAAGTATAAAATTATTACCAACGATACATATACTAAAATTACCAAAAATATATTTTTCCAGCAGAATTGACGAGAATAAATTTCACAGCAAAATGAACAATATACATTTTATCTGTAGTTGAATATATTGAGATTTCAGCATTAAATAAAACATAGAGGTTGATATATCACTAACCAAATTCTAACAGCCTTATCTGGCAGTGTATAAGGGATAATCTCATCGTATATAAAGAAGTGACTTTAGGCAAAGTTATTTTATAGACGAATACTGAAAATACCATTGACTGAACATGTGAGAAACGAGGAAGAAATCATGTCCGTTGTAGTTATATTCACACTGGGTCTCAGAGCTGATTTGCAGAGTAATATCTGCCATTGTAGAATTTCCAAGAGAATTTTCCTACCGAGAAAATATGAAATCCTGGTCGTTTCAGCGTCCAGAATATTCTGATTTTTTACTGTTTTATAATGAATGTCTCCCTGAATTAATTTGCCATATTTTAATTTCTCGATTGTTTTGGCTTTTTAAGTTAGTAAAGATAACATGCCTAGTTTTAACTCGTCTTGGCTATAACGATAAACTACAGTCGGCAACAAGGCCTCTGATCGGGAGATTGGAGATTTTGAGGAGTGTTGAACCAACTCTTATTTGTTTTTGCACCTAGAGCCAGCATGTCTCGGAGTTGTAGCATCGGTTAGGGTCCTATCTATGGAAAAATAGTGAACACCCAAAGAAAAATCAACAGCACTTTCTCATAGTAAAATGATCAACAATACATTTTATAGTAATATGGCAAGCAATGCAATATTGAAAACATATAAAAATAAATGTTTATATTAAAATTACCAACAGTGCATTTCTTGTTCTGCAAAATGTATATCTAAAAAACATATCTTTACTCTAAAAGTATAAAATATTTGTAGTTGAAGGCATAAAATTACGTATAAAGTATTTAAATTTCGGCATTAAATAACCTATAGAGGTTGATATGTCACTATCCAAATTCTAACAATCTTATCTGGCAATGAATATTGGATATACACAGAAGTGACTTGAGGCAACAGAAAAGTTATTTTATAGACGAATACTGAGAATACCATGGACTGAACATGTGAGAAACGTTGAAGTTTTAGAGGGAATGGAAACAAAAAGGGCAGTAATACATAACATCAGAAAGGGACGATTGGAATTTTATAAGGAAAGACGGCTTGGAAAATTTGACACTCGCAAGCGATATTAAATGTAAGAGGGAGAAAAGGAAGAAGCATATAATCTACCTATGGTTGTCAGAACAAGCAATAGGAGATGCATTTTATTAAAACCTACAAAGGGCAGGAAATTGTGGCCATCATTGATTTTCAATGCCCTGAAGTGATGCGTCATATAGAAGTTGACGAGTTTGTTTGTTTCCACCAACAAATGCAGGAGATTTCAAATGATTTCTTTAATATATTTCGGTATAGATTCAAGTGCCGTCATGGGCAGAAATATTAATATATTGAGCGTTAAGAAATGGTGAACGGTTCAATAATAAATATTGTTTTATGCGTTTGCATGTCTCTGTGTGTTCGTGTGCGCGTGACATTCGCGCCTTCCCACACCCAAACCGGATGAAAGAAGACCAAGGACTGGCAAAATGATTCAGACAGAAATCCTTTTTCTTTCAATTTTCCAATCTTTCTTCGTCCCTGTTCCAAAATAACAAATCATTCTTTAGAAATCTGACGCTTGAAAAAATTATTAAGAAACAAATTATTGTTATTATTTGACGTTGTTGTTGGGTTATGTCTGACGAAAAGAAATATTTAGTATTAGCTCGTTCTGGTGACTTGTCCACTCTACTCTTAATACTTACCACGAGTTTATATTCTTATATGGACATTACAATAATCATTGTCATTATTCTGCAACTGTGAACAGCATATTATTATTATTATTATTATTATTATTATTATTATTATTATTATTATTATTATTTTCTTTGATTTCTGGCGTTTACTCATTTCTTTCCGGATCCTGTCCATGGACCTAAGGTTAGAAATGGCATCATGACACTTTCTACTGACAAAAAAAAAAAAAATATTACATAGATAAAGCCCTTCGTAAAGTGTTCGAACAATTTTTTTGTATCTCTTTGAGGCATGGACTTCCAGGAATCCCTTCAATTAGTCTAATGGAATCTTTTCCAACCAGTCCTAGGGCTCCAACTACAACAGAGATTGATGATGTCCCCATGTGCCACATTTTTGAGATTTCGATTTCATTTGATATCTTTTTGAAGATCTTGGAATTTGCATTGCAGTCTGCAGTAACTGCCATATCAATAAGGACGCACTTTTTTGTTTGTGGTATTTTATAACAATATCTGGGCGGTTAGCTTTGATTATTCTGTCTGTGTGTATTGTGTAGTCCCATAGAATTGTAACAGGTCCTATCTCCGGATCCGGATATGGGTGGTGTTCATACCATTTCCTTTCAGTTTCCTTCGCATAGAAGTTACAGATTTTTCAGTGCAGATATTGGACAACTCTCTCATGCGGGGTTTTATATTCCGTGGGTGCCAATACGATGCAACCTGATACAAGATGATCAGTTGTTTCTGGGTAATTATCACATAACCTGCATTTTGGTCCAACAGAATATTTTAATATATGTGCTTGATAATTTCTAGTTAACAAGCATTGATCCTGTGCAGCTTTCGTTTCATCTTTTAACCATGCACTACGTAGCAACTCAAGGGTAAGGGTCTTAATATTATTATTATTATTATTATTATTATTATTATTATTATTATTATTATTTCTTCGAATTTCATTTGTATACACATTGCTTTCCGAGTCCCAAACAAAGACCTAGAGTCTGACATGTCGTCATGACACTTTCCTCTGATTATTTTTGTTAAAAAATACAAACTACTACTATTATTATTATTATTATTATTATTATTATTATTATTATTGTTGTTGTTGTTGTTGTTGTTTTTATTATTTCCTATGATTTCTGGTATGTACACATTTATCTCCGAGTCCCTCCCGGGATCTAATGTTAGAAATGTCATGACATTTTCCACTGACCAATTAAAAAACACACACACATATTCTACATAGATAAAGCCCATCGTAAGGTGTCGGCTGTACTCGTGAGAACAAATTTTATTATTATTATTATTATTATTATTATTATTATTATTATTATTATTATTTGCGGAAAACCTATCAGTTATACAATTTTCTTAATAAATGAATTCATAAATGTGTACAAATGAAAAGAGTTAAAATTAAAAAAAAAAATTCCTTTTCTTTCATTTTCTCACTGAAACCATTTAGTGTATTTCCCCCTCTTTCCATGTAATCAAAACGGAATTGTCCATTATTTATTAAGTACTGGCAGGAGACGTTAAACACTTCGTTCTTTCTTAATTTCATTTTCACAATGAAACTAAGTAGCGTCTCTTATATGTCAGTCCCGTGTTTTCACGCGATGCAAACTAATTAGTCCATTATTCATGAGGTATTGGCTGGACGTAACCATCATACGAACCAACCAAGTGAGAAACTAATGAACGAAGAGAGGGACAACTACAATTATAATAGAGATCTGTTATTTTATTGCTTCTTATCGATTTGCTGTTCTATGAAACATTTATCAAGTCTTAAACCAGGATATCTAAGATAGCATAAGGTTCTCCTTACGTATTCTTTGAAATGCGTTTTCTATGACTGTGAGTAGTACTCATTGAGACAATGTTATAATTTTATTATTATTATTCTTTATCATTACTATTATTATTGATAGTATTAGTAGAAATCCTAGTAGCATAGTAGTAGTAATAAAATACTTAGAGAAAAACGTGATTTAATTAAAAGAAACAGTTAAATACTGTTTAAGTCACCTCGGATATCTGAAAACAGATAGGCTCCTGGGGTCTTCGTCCCACGAAAGCTGAGCTACAAATGCTCCACAAAGCATACTGCACTCCCTCACTAGGAATTATGAGTACTTTGAAAATTTGAAAGATTAAGAAAACAATCTATGTGACTAACGCTGGATTAACAATGTTTAACAGTGTTTCGACAGTATGTCTGTCCTCTTCAATTTATGTTTAAAAACTGTTTACAAGTATAAATTTTTTTTAAATCAATTCTTTGTATAGACTTAAGAAAAAAAAATCAATCCTTTGTATGTCTTAAGAAAAAAAAATGTTGCACTGGTAACCAACGTGACAAAGCGAATGAAACGCCGTCAACGAGAATAGAATGCAACGGGAACGCGAGTATCATGCTGGGGAATTTGTTCATCTTGAAAAAATAAGAGCAATTAGGAAAATAATTTCGTATTAATTTTATATAATTCTCGTATCATTTTGTTCAATCCTCCGGCGTGGAATGTAAGTAATTTGCATATGTAATTATCTTCATGCGTTTTAAGGGTTGAAATGTCGGTGTTACAGTAATGGTCAGCATTCTTAAATCGCGTTCCTCTCTAAATGTTGAAAAAAAAATTGAAGAGTATCATTAATCATATCGTTTATTATTAGTATTATTATTATTATTTTCTTTGATGTCTGTTGTATACTGATTCCGGGTACCAAGCAGAGACCTTAAATGTAATGAGTCAACCTAAAACCATACACATAGATAAAGCATTTGAGGTTTTAAGTTGTATTATTATTATTATTATTATTATTATTATTATTATTATTATTATTATATATTTCCTTTGATTTCTGGTGTGTACACATTTCTTTCTGGGTCCCGCCCAGAGACCTAAGGTTAAATATGACATGATATTTTCAACTGACCAGATGAAAAAAACAAACACACACACATACTTTACATAGATAAAGCCCATCGCAAGGTGTGTGTTGTACTCGTGAGAACAATTGTTTTTGTATCTTTTAATGCAAAGGCTTCCAGGAATCCCTTCAATTAGTCTACTGAAATTTTTTCCAACCAATCCGAGGGCTCCAACTACAATGTGAATTGTGATGTGCCCATATGCTACATTTTTGAGAGTTCGATTTCAAGGTCCTTGTAATTTGATATCTTTTTGAAGATCTTGGAAGATACATTGCGGTCAGTAGGGACTACCATATGAATATATAGGCTTTTTTTGTTTGTGGTGTCTAATAAAAATGTCTGGGCGATTAGCTTTGATTTTTCTGCCTATATTATGTAGTTCCATGTAGTTGTTACAGGTACTATCTCCGTAATCGGGTCTGTGTGACGTTCATATTATTATTATTATTATTATTATTATTATTATTATTATTATTATTATTATTATTTAGAATTGACTTTGAATGGATGACGTTTGGCCAAATTTAATTGATCATCGGAATAAATTTTGACAAGATCGTCAGCGATTTAGGCATTAATTCTTGATATTTTACACTAATGTTCAATCAAATGAAGACTCAAGCGCAACACAAGGTAGAGGTTTACTGAATAAATGTTTCAAGTTCATAACTAGAAGAGGTAAGATTTGCATATTATGTTGGAGAGATTAATGTCAACCCTAAACTTGAAGAAGTTAAAATTGCAATGATCGCGGAATTTTAGGAGTTTGTACACAAGCAAGGCGGTAAAACCACTAAGGCACAAGGGATTACTGGGCGGGAAGGAATTAGAAAACAGAAAATTTACTAAGGAGCAAAAACAAAAGAAGAAGAATCAGGAGGACAGTCGAAAGCAATTGACATTGCATTTACATTTTTAAAGATTAAAGTTGGAAAGAATGATACCGGATGAGACATCGACAATCGGGAAGGTCGAGAAAAGAAAATATTAGCATAGAACTTAAAGTTACATTTCGATAATTTAAAGAGATAGATAGATAGATAGATAGAAAAACAGATAGATAGAAATACAGATAGATAGATAGATAGATAGATAGAGAATGTTAGTCTACTGCCCTTTAAAATGTATATATGACCGTGTGAATGTTCGCGAGCGCAAGAACGTGTGTACAAATAGCTAGAAAGAGAGAGAGAGAGAAAGAGAGAGAGGTAATTTCGTGAATTCAATATGTGTCTCTATGGGTGTTTGTATTTATGCGTGTGGATGTATGTGTATCTGCATGCGAGTTCAGGTGTATAGGCACAGACAGAGTTACACGACTTTGAATACACACAAACACACACACACATATATGTATATATACTTGTGTGTGTATTTTTATGTCATATATATATATATATATATATATATATATATGGTGTATCAAAAATACTTTTACAAATTTTGCGGGCGGGTTCCTCGCACAAAAACAAAGACAACATTTGTATAAACAGTTGTCCGCATATCCTTCGTATTTGTGTTATTAAGTTTAAAGAAATTTTACGGTTCTCTGTTACCATATAGACTACGTTACATTTGCCATTCATGTATATTTGGGGCGAGTTTGCTTTCAATGTTTCACGTTTTGTAGTTAGTTGACTGAGAAGTTGTGTGTTTAACAATGGCAGAATATTCATATCATGAGCAATCAGTTATACTTGTATATACGACTGTGCGAATGGTAATGGACGCGAAGCTGCAAGACTGAATCAGACTGCAGTTCCACATCGAAGGCTGCAGACTCATCCAAACCTCGCCTCTGAGATAGGGTCAATAGCATCACAAACTACAAATCAAAAAAGACAGAGATCCACTAGTATGCCTGACCACAAAGAACACATTCTAAAGGCTGTCAGAATCGATACATTGATCAGCACAAGTCAAAATACCCTAGCATATGGTACATCTCATAGTACCGCATGGAGGGTACTTCAAGAGTAGCTCCTGTTTCGTATCATTTGCAATGTGTGCAGCGTCCTTTGCCCACTGATCACTCACCACGGGAGAACTTTTGTCGATGGCTTATTGCACAAATTGCCAATCCATTGGTTGTCTTTTCATTCTTGTTTACCGATGAGTGAACATTTGGAAGAGATAGAATAAAAAATTTAAGTAACCAATATTTATGATCTGATCGGTTTCCCTGTGGTAGGCACCAGCAACAGTTGCCGATTAATATGTGCACTGAAATTGTAGGTGACTGTCATGTATGTTCTTCCAGCACGTTTTAGAGGAGCTGTCTACAGTGACCTTATTTCGAACACACTTCCAAACCTGCTAGAGGATTTACTCCTGCTAATACAAAGTCACATATAGTTCATAACATTTTTCGCGATGTATTTGCTGAAATTTACAATGAAACATTGATAGGTAGGAAAGGATTCCATGGCATACTTATTCCCCCGAACTCAATCCTTTGGATTTTCATCTGTGGGGTCACCTAAAATAGTTGGTTTATGCAGCAGATATTAATAATGCAGATCCACTACATCTGTTTGTCACGGGGGTTTGCGAAACCATACGACACCCTGTAAGAGTACTTGAAAGGTCAACCAGTCAATGATGTGGCGGATTCATGCGTGTGTAGATGCAAACGGAGTACATTTTGAACATTTGTTATGAGTTGCTCCATTGAGGTACAACGATTGACTTTTGGGTATAAGTTTGTACGGATATTTTACATTGTTTTTGGCGTAAGGAAGCTTCCCCCAATGTTTACGAAAAGTATTTTAGGATTGTGTCTTGGATTGTTCATTTAACAGCGTCCAAATTAATCTTTAAACTTTATTCAGAAACGAAGGATTTCAAAACATACGTTTATATGAACATTTGTCATTTTGTGGGTGTGAGGAAGTATTTTTGATACACCCTATATATATATATATATATATATATATATATATATATATATATATATATATATATATATATATATATATATATATTAGTGTCCCCTGTGCCTGAATGTGAGTGTGTTTGTGCTTATTTGTATCTATGTGCGATTACATTTCATCATTTTATAATAAAATCTTCCAATGATTTATTGAATATAGTAATTGAAGGCATAAATCTTAAATATTTCGATACTCAAACGAAAAGGAACATAAAATGTCTGTGAACTGAAACTTTTCCATCAAATTTTCGTCTTTCATTTGATGAAATAGTTTTAAACGTTATGGGATTTTTTTTAAATACATTTCATTAAATCTGAAAGTTTAATGTCAAAGTTCAATTTCCAATTCCAATAAAAAAAACAGTTTATGTAAATAGCACCTGCATCAGAACAAAGAAACAGACGAAGGGAAAACGAATCTGAGAAGCCTATACTTTTCTCCCCCCATAAATTACAGTCTTTTCTTTACATAGCAAATAATTTTCACAAATTGTTCAGTTCTATTTCCTACAGACACACACGCAAACAAACACACACATGCACACAGACACACATATATATGTATATATTTTAATATTTTTATTCAAAAATATTTTACATTGCGTACATTCTACAAAATACTCACATCTGTCAATCATGTTTAGTTATTCTTCATATACATACATACATACATATATATATATATATATATATATATATATATATATATATATATATATATATATTATTATTATTATTATTATTTTTATTTTCTTTGCTTTCTGGGGTTTACACATTTCTTTCCGGGTCCCACCTAGGGACCTAAGGTTAGAAATGGCACCATGACACTTTTCACTGACAAGAAAAAAAATAAAAAAAAAAAATTACATAGATAGAGCCCTTCGTAAAGTGTGGGCTGTACTTGTCAGAACAATTTTTTGTATCTCCTTGAGGCATGGGCTTCCAGGAATCCCTGCAATTAGTCTACTGCAGTCTTTTCCAACCAGTCCTAGGGCTCCAACTACAACAGGGATTGTTGATGTTCCCATATGCCACATTTTCGAGACCTCTATTTCAAGGTCCTTGTATTTTGACAGCTTTTTGAATATCTTCAAAGATACATTGCAGTCAGCAGGGACTGCCATATCAATAAGGAGGCACCGTTTTTGTTTGTGGTCTTTAATAACAATATCTGGTCGGTTGGCCTTGATTGTTCTGTCAGAGTGAATTGTGTAGTCGCATAGAATTGTAACAGGTCCTATCTCCGTAACTGGGTCTGGGTGGTGTTGGTACCAGTTTCTTTCAGTTTCCTTCCCATAGAAGTTGTAGATTTTCCAGTGCAGATATTGGCCCACTCTGTCATGTCGGGTTTTATATTCAGTGGGTGCCAACATCGTGCAACCTGATACAAGATGATCAATCGTTTCTGGATATTTATCACAGAATCTGCATTTTGGGCTGACACAATATTTTAGTATATGTGCTTGATAATTCCTAGTTAGGTTAACAAGCATTGGTCCTGCGCAGCAAGGATAAAACCTTCAGTTTCCGCTTTCAACCCTGCACTGCGTAGCCACTGATGGGTACGGGTTTTGTCTACATCAGCTTGGTTGATACGGGCAGAGTATTGGCCATGAAGCGGTTTATCTTGCCATCGCTTCTGTATCTGGTCGGTTGCATTCGTCTTTGCTGTCTTTTTCAAGTATTTTGCAGTTTCAGCCGGTGTATTGTGCTGTAGTCGCATCTCTACGCCCATTTGAAGCTCCAGTTTGAATTTGTTGGCTTCTTTCATTACGGAGTAAAGACGCTTACTACTTTCATGTTCCTTGACGCATACCATCATCCAGTCTTCTATAGTTTCCAAGTATTTTTGGAGGCCAATTGTTGTAGTTTTGTAGGACAGTTCTAGTTGAACTAATCCTCTGCCTCCTTCGGATCTGGGCACATACAGACGATCAACATCAGCTTTGGGATGATGCATGCGATAGCAAGTGAGAAGCTTTCTCGTTTTGGCGTCCATTCGCTTAATTTCAGCTATGGTCCAGTTAAGGACATTAAAGCTGTAATGCACCACTGGGACAGCCAATGTGTTTATAGCTGATATTCTATTTTTTGAGTTTAGTTCAGTATTTAGTATCAGACGTACACGCCTGTAGTACTCTTTTCTTATTTTTTCTTTCATTTGGGGGTGTTGTATGTCATCTCCTTCGCTAATTCCTAGGTACTTATAAGCTTCTTCATGCTCCAATTCCCTAATCTTTGTGACAAAATCTAAATCTATTGAGGGTGTTTCTGTAATTCTACCTTTCTTGAATGTTACTTTTGCACATTTATCTAATCCGAAGTCCATACCTATGTCGTCACTAAAGTATTTTACAATATTGAGGAGGCCTTTCAACTCATTGTCGTCTTTGGCAAAGAGTTTGAGATCATCCATGTATAGTAGGTGATTGAAAATTTTCTTATTTATTTTGTAACCATAGCTACTGTTGTTCAGTTCATGTGTAAGAGGGGTTAAGCATAAACAAAACAGAAGGGGTGACAGAGAGTCTCCTTGAAAAATTCCACGTCGGATATTCAGACGGTTGGATATAGCAGTGCCCCCGGTGTGCCTAAGGTATAGTTTTGTGTTCCACATCCCCATGCTGTGCTTAAGAAAGTTTAATACCACAGGGGAGACTTTGTACATTTCCAAAGCCTTAAGGATCCAAGAATGTGGAACACTATCAAAGGCTTTACGATAATCAATCCACGCTGCACTGAGATTTCTGCGTCGTCTCCTGCAATTTTCCAGGATCATTTTATTTATCAGAAGTTGATCTTTGCAGCCATATGAACCTCTACTACATCCCTTCTGTTCCAGCGGGAGAATGCTGTTTGTTTCGAAGAAGAAGTAAGTACGGTTCGTCAGTACAGACGTGATCAACTTATACGTTGTGGAAAGACATGTTATCGGTCTATAATTTTTCGGGTCGTCTGTTTCAGTTGTTTTTGGTATGAGGTATGTAATACCTTCAGTAACCCATTCCGGGATTTTATTGGGGTTATTTACAAGCGTTGATAATGTTTTTGCAAGTATGCCATGGGTAGATGAGAGGTGATACAGCCAGAAATTGGGCATCTTGTCATTTCCTGGGGATTTCCATTTTTGGGATTTCGTTAGTGCTTGCCTAACATCATCTGTGGATATATTTATCCATTCTTGCAGAGGTGTATCCAGCAGTCGTTCTTCTTCACGCCGTATCCATTCTGCATTTGGGTTACATTCCTTTGGGTTGCTCCAAATATTTTCCCAAAATGTCTGTACATTATCAATCGATGGTGGCGTTTCGACATGTATAGGCGTTTTTCCAATTTCCCTGTAAAATTTCTTAAGATCTGTTCGGAATGTTTTATTTTGGCGATAGAATCTACAACGTTTCTCGTATCGTCTTGTTCTCTGTGATTTTAGCTGAAGTTTCTGTTTCAGCATTTCCTTGATCGATGGAATATCAATTAGGGATTTAATGCTATATTTCCGTTTGATCTTTTTGGATTTACGTGTGGAAATATTAGGGTTTCTGGTGAGCTCATCTAATATAGACAGCTCACATCTGATTTGTTTTATTTCTCGTATCAGTTTGGTTTTCCAAGCTGGTCTGTTAATTCTATTTATTGTCTTGACACCAAGCTTCCGAGTCGCTGCTTATTATTATTATTATTATTATTATTATTATACTCGGTTTGAAAAAATGTCGGATAGCGCAACTTGTAAGTCTATCAAAATAAATTGGTACCCAAGGAAAAAAATGGGGAAAAAAGAACTAGAAAATCCGAACAGGGCGAAATAAATCGTACAGTCCCTAAAGTTTTTATCCCTAAAAAAAAATACAAGCGAATAATAAAGCTAAAACGTAGAGTACTCAATACGCGAAATACCTTGCGATAAACCTTACTAGGTTGTTCCTGGATCTTTATGATATATACATCAAAAAACAGGTCTAGCTTAAAGCAGGAAAGTGAGAAATATAGGTTGGAGTTTAGGATGTGCTAATCAATTCTGTCTAGATGAACTGATATTTATAAACGCGTCACTATTAACTTACATCCGGTTCTGAACATAACTTTAAATAGTCATGGAAATATATTTAACATACGGTTAATTTCAAGATTCGAATTTCAAGATTCGAATTTCAAGATTGTTTTAAATAATTTTTTTTATATACTTTAGAACTATCTTAAAAGGTCCTCAAGATTGATTAAATGATATATATGTATATTAAGTTGGTGCAAAAAATAATGTCGTTGTCTCACATAGTAACATATGTGAGAAAACAACATTATTTTTGCACCAACCTAATATATATATATATATATATATATATATATTTTGCACCAACCTAATATATATATATATATATATATATATATATATATATATATATATATATATATATATATATATATATATATATATATATATATATATAAGCTACCGTATTGTGTTTGTCATTAGTTACTTAACAACGCCTGATGATGGAACAATTTTAAGTTCCGAAACAGAACTTCGAGCACTTCTTTAAAAAAATCCCGGCGTTGCCCGGGGATGTAACAGTAAGAGATAGATCAAGTATCGACCATCATAAAGACTGAAAAATAAAATTGACAAAGATTATTGTTTAAGGTTGATGGCCACGCATGTCATTTTGGGGAATTGGTCAAACCCAAACTCAAACAAAAACATTGTTTTCAATCGTTATGAGTCTACCGATTGAATAGAATTTTATTATAAACAATTGTCTTGTAAATGGAATTTTTAAAGCATTCTGAATGTAAAAATAAAGGAAAAAGTGTGCAAGAAAATAAGAAACACTACCTGCCAAAAAAAAAAAGTGAAGTGTTTTTTAAATCGGTTGAAAATTGTAGGAAAATGTAGGAAATCCGATCCCATATATAAACGAACACAGACATACACTCACAAACAACCTGGGTTGTTGCATTAGTGCGTGTATGGAGGCAGTCCGTAAGGGGAGGAGGGGGATGCCCCTCGCGCCCGAAAAGGCAGCCATGTGTGGACAATTATTGAAGTTTAAAAGTCAATTATGAGTCGAGGTCCACTGAGGAAACGACGAAAATTTTCGTAAACCCCTAAGCAAGACACACAGACACCCCCTCGTAAAAGTCTCCCCTGCATGAACAAAAAAAAAGAAGGTATCAACCAGAAAAGTCGGGTACAAGGTAAATACTGTGTTCATTCCTTAATAATTATCATCTTCGAAATATTTTTGAGTTTTTTTTTTCAGATTTCTTACGTCGGCATTTTTAAATTATTTCTTAATGCTTTCTTTTAAATATTGAATTAATTTCAAATAGAACCAATTCCTTATAGATGCCTTGTACCAAATTACAAAGGGAATGATAAAAACGGCCCTAAAATACGTGGAATTATCTTTCACTAAAGATAAAGAATTATCCGATGTTTGGATTCGTACAATCAGTAGAGATCGTTAGATTATTGTTTAAGGTTGACGGACAAGCATGTGTTAATTAGTTTTTTTGTTTTTTTTTACGAATTGGTAAAACTCAAACAAAAACATTGTTTTCAATCGTTATGAGTCGATTGAATAGAATTTTATTATAAACAATTGTCTTGTAAATGGAATTTGTATTGCAATCTGAATGTAAAAATAAAGAAAAAAGTGTGCAAGACAATAAGAAACACTACCTGCCAAAAAAAAAGTGAAGTTTTGTTGAAATCGGTTGAAAAATGTAGGAAATCCGATCCCATATATAAATGAATACACACACACACATACACAAAGCCAACCAACCTGAGTTTTATAATAAGTATAACTCGAAGTGAGTTGTCCCCCTTTCATTAATGCCTCTTTATCGTGTTTTCAAATTGATTTTGTGCAAGGTAATTTTACGTAATGCTGTGAAGTTTTGTTGAAATCGGTTGAAAATTGTAGGAAATCCGATCCAATATATAAACGTAACACACACACACACAATCTGCGTTTTATAATAAGTAATATATATATATATATATATATATATATATATATATATATATATATATATATATATATATATATATATATATATTGTGTGTGTGTGTACACTATATATGCTCCTGGAAAATTTATTTCGGTTAAGCTTTCTGGAGAAGAAGGGTGGGTTTGTAAACAGTGACTATTACGGCTAATAATGCAAGACTCTTCGACAAATCGAATCGAGTTTTCTCAGTCACTGTGTGTTTATCTAAAAATAAATACACTTAAAATTCACCATCACCCCTGCCGTGCGTAAACTGTTTAGTGGTAGAATGCCCGATTGGCTCCAATTCAGCCGGGTTTGGATCCTAGCTAGACGCAACCGAATGTCTAGCCACACTAATGAGCTGTGATACACCGAAACAGTCTGTCTGTGGATGACTATATATATATATATATATATATATATATATATATATATATATATATATACATATATATATATTTATATATATATATATATATATATATATATATATATATATATATATATATATATATATATATATGAATAAATAAGCAGGGCTGAGAAAAGCGAATATTTTGTAGAATATAAGGAATTAATATAAGTTGTGACTTTATCCAATGCGTTTCAACAGAACCTTTGCAGAAAATTTTGAATTATGATTTTGCCAACTGGGAAACGAAAACAAACAAGATCGTCGACATTTTGTTGCCTCTACTTAAATGCAATCTATCATCACGGCTTCCAGCAATTTTGCCCTTTTCTCTCTTCAGTTGAAAAATACATTGCCTTGATATGTAAGAGTATTCAATCAATAATTGGTTTCCGAGATCTGTCCACGAGACATTCTGATGTCTATAATGATGAGAAACTTTTTTCTAAATACAAAGTCCCTTCACAATATAACTGATCATCGTTGTTCACAGATTCAAGTCTTTTATTGAATTCTGATGATTTCAAGGTAATTATAATTGAGTTGTTTTCCGTTCCATTCTCCATTGATTTGATATTATAGTAATATCTCTTAACCCGTAGGTCCCGGATGCTAGTAGTTAACAGCCAATACTTCGATGCCCAAGTGATCAGCCCAGGCCTCACCCTAGATTCGCTTCTCCTTTAAAACCTCTTTCTTCTTTACATATGATCTGCATGAGAGTATATTCTGATCATTTATGGATACCTCTGCTCATGATATAACTGTATATAGGTGAACCTTCAAAACTGTAGATAACCAGAGACGTCAGCTGCTCTCTCCTCTGATCGAGCTTTTACAGCTCAGGGGGAGAAAAACTGGTTGGCCTCATCAATACCTCGAAACTAGTAATTTTCCATTATTATAGAGCGCACAATGAATTTTCACTTAATACTATTATACTGAGTGCCTTTTGGGTCTTCAAACAAGATCTCAAATGGATCTTGTATATATTAAAATGCTTTAAATGATTAGTTTATCAAATTATATTATATTATATTATATTATATATTATTACAATTTACACATCATGGGTGCCATACCAACAACAGGAGAAGGAAGAAAGCTTTGCTGGATGGCTACACCTACATTGTTGATAGAAGAAAAGACAGTATAACATACTGGCGATGTGAACGCTCACACCTATATATTCATATTACGCTAATGTACAATTATTCGTCATAGTTTACCTTATAATACTTCTAATTAAGATACGTAAATTATTGAGTGTTATTTTTTTTTACTTGAATTTTTCGGTGAAATATCCGTCGGCCGAATATCTCTCGACGAAATGTCTGTCGGCCAAATAACAGACTATGCAGTGCCTATTGGGTCTTCAAATTAGACCAGAACACAAATGGTTTTAGTACATACGGTCCATCGCAAAAGATTCCTTGTACTACTCTTTGTACTGACTCCATTGGTTATCCTTTACCACTTTTCATTTTCCACTCTCGGTGGGGTCCAAAATAATCTTGGCGTCCTTGTGGGTAGCGAATTATTTTCCATGCGACAATAACTACGGAGATTTGCTAAAATCTAGCTTCTCTATTGCCATTTCAATTCATCACTGCTAAGACACGTCATGGCATGCACATTGTAGCGAACCACACTCATCCTCTTCGTAATCAATTGATGAGATGTAAGTTCCACTCCAGCTGCTTCTTTCCAGGAAAGGGTGCTATTTGGAACAGATTTCAGACAGATGCTTCCCCGATCACGAGAATTGTGGCCTATTCAATTCTAGGGGCAACCTTCGAGTATCAAATTTTTCACTCTCCATATTCCTTATTACGAGTAATTGAATTTTAACTTTCTAAAAATGTCTTTCTATTATATTTCCTCAAAGAACTTCGTTGTTTCTCTCATTATCCGTCCTTGATATTCTCAGCATTCTTCTGTAGAACCATATTTCTGTTGCTTCAAATCTATTCTTCATCTATGAAGAGATTAAAAATTAGATTTGTCATACGTGTATTAAATAATAAATTTAAATATCCGTTACTTGCATTAATCAGTGTTTAATAGAAAAAATAGAATAGTTTAACTGAAAAAAAAAACAGAAAGTAGCGAAAAAAATAAGCCACCTACGAAAACAATCAATTTCCTTAGGTTTTCCTAAAATGTTCTGAGTATTCGATCATGTCTTCTAGGATTAGTATCTTTAGATGTCCGGGTCTGTAATACAATTTGTCGTATGCACGTGAACACAGAACAAGCAGATATATAGAACAAAACGTTTCGTGATCCTAAACATATAGCATGCAAAAGGTATGAGAAATTTGATATGGCTCAAGATTAACATCATCCCAGATTAAGATAAGCTTGCAACTTGTTCCGAATGTAAAATATGTGTTAAAATAAACAGAATGTTTAAACAATTATAATATCTTCATACATTGAACCTGTATTGTTATTTATTGAGATTCCTTCAATATTCCTCATTATTCAATCATAAGCATGTTTGTACACACACACACACATATATATATATATATATATATATATATATATATACGGGTGTAACATACATCCACCCGAAAAAATTATTTCGGTTAAGCTAAAGGGGGGAAATGAATTTGTAATAAGTGACTATTACTGCAGCTGATACAAGACTCTTCGTTAAGACAAAATTTGATCCAGGTCACACTGATGACCTGCGAAACAGTCTGTCTTTCAATGAATATATATATATGTGTGTGTGTGTGAGTGTGTGTGTGTGTGTGTGTGTGTGTGCCAGAGGTGAGAGCATAATTATGAATCCCACAAAATGTTTTATAGCTAAAAATCCAATAAACTTTTTGAGTTTCTTTTTTTCAGATAAGACGGTTAGCCTTTTTTCGTAAGAATCACCGAAAAAAAAAAACTCTTGAATTATTCATCTGAAAAAGAGTAGGTTTAAATTGTTTTGTGACAGTCCCACTGGAGAAAAGATCATTTAGACCTTAGTAATAGAACCAACATTCATAGACTTCAAAGTCCATCCAAGAACAATTAAGAGAACTGTGACTAAGGTTTTAAAATAAAGAACAGTAGAGGAAAACGGGATCAGGAGGTTACAACCGGAAGAGGTAACATCATTTCAACTTAGAGCTGAAGAGATCACTTATAAATGATCCAACTTAATTTACGTGAGAGAGGAGTTTCTGCTATGACAGTCCAAAGAGCAGTGGAAAAAATGGCTTGAAAGTGGAACCGTACGTGAAACTTGTGAAGCACCTTGTTACTCAAGGACAGAAATTTATAAGTTTAGAGATGGCGAAGATCGTCTTGAAAAATTTGGAAAACGATCTTGAAATTATATATATATATATATATATATATATATATATATATATGTGTGTGTGTGTGTGTGTGTGTGTGTGTGTGTGTGTGTGTGTGTGTGTGTGAGAGAGAGAGAGAGAGTTTAATATCCGGTTATGGCAGTGGAGAACTTGATAAAAGGGGAATTAACTGGAAATAACTGACAGCTGATATCAATTGAACATGGTACGTGGAACTAGAACAGTCTACCCCAGTGAGCGAAATATAGCGTTCAGTTCGACATTCCAACAACCTGAAGAAGGTCGGACCTTACAACGGCCGAAACGTTGTAATAAATATGGCGACAAAGATGAAGACAATAGTCCGAATAATGTAAATGGTATATTCTTTTCAGTTTCAGCAGAGAAACGTTAGACTGAGCAGGTGTAATAAGTCTTTTTTCCTGGCAGTTAGAATGCTAATGGATTTCAGAAAACGATCCTCCAAGACGATAAAAAGTGATCATTTTCATTTTTAAAGCGTTAAAATCTAAAAGCAATTTCTTGCACTGTGGGGGTTTTCTGTTATGTTATAACATGTTTCAACATCCTCTGGTGTCTTATCAAGTGATGATAAGACACCAGAAGTGTTGAAACAAAATGGCTATTTTTGTAGTGATAATATAACATATTTTTGTTATAATTTTTAAATAAATAATTATATTTGCTCTATTCTGTATTGAGCCCTCTGTTAAGAATAGTAATTGTTGGTTATTGGGATTTATTCTGTATACACTAATCCTATACTTGGGTATATATATATATATATATATATATATATATATATATATATATATATATATATATATATATATATGTAGAGAGAGAGAGAGAGACCGCATAAAGTGAAATAAAGTGAAATAAGTAAAACTCATTTTTTTCTTTTGTTCTATGTTTATAGTAATAATGAATACACATTCTAAATATAGTGATACTAATAAAAATATATTTATATTAATAATAAAAAATACTATTTTTCTCACCGATTGGAATGGTATATAAATATATATATATATATATATATATATATATATATATATATATATATATATATTATTAGCGCATGTTGAGTATTATTATAAACTAGATCTAGTAGCAAGATTTCCGATTTTGAGAATTGCTGAACTATCTCTTAATTGCTGTTGTCCCGAGGTTCATCCTGGTCCGACGTTGTAGTACCTATTAGGGTCACATCTCTGGACAAATAGTAAATCTTTCAATAAAAACAAACTGTACATTTTCACAATGAAATGAGCAACAATATATTTTCATAGTAAAATATCAATCACTGCAAGACTAAAAATATAAAAAGACATTTTCATAGCAAATTTACCAACGATACATTTCATGGTCTACAAACTATATATCTAAAAAAATACCCTGAAAGTACAAAATTATGTACAAAATACATGTAGTTGAAAGTATAGAATTCCGTAAAAAATATCTAGTTTTCGGCATTAAATAAACTGTAGGTATTGTTATGCCCTTAAACAAAATCAACAGTATTATAAGTAATATATATATATATATATATATATATATATATATATATATATATATATATATATATGTGTGTGTGTGTGTGTGTGTGTGTGATGGGTGCGTGTTGTTGAAAATACAGAAATTGCATCTCTTACATGGAAAAACACCTCATGAATTTGAAATTCATATAGAACTATAAATAAAGCAGTAAAACGAACAATTTTTTTCAAATTACAGATATACGTACATGCACACACAGACAATTTAACCCTGTCAAGATGGTCTCAGATGAGACTTAAGATACTTGGGAAAATAAAATTTATTTGAAAGAAATTTTTGTATCTTTCTTCATCAGTTTTCTACGACTATCAAGAAAGTCATTCGTGAAATCGAAAGGATTAAAACAAAAATAAACAAATATGGTATATGTGTGCATATGTGCCTATGTATGTGCATGCGTGCTTGCGTGTTTGCGTGCGTGCGTGCGTGT
Organism: Acanthosepion lycidas; assembly: GCA_963932145.1. NCBI lineage: Eukaryota > Metazoa > Mollusca > Cephalopoda > Sepiida > Sepiidae > Acanthosepion > Acanthosepion lycidas. The sequence continues at coordinate 102,202,466 of OZ010595.1, forward strand.
ATTTGTATGTTTATGCATGTGTCATTCTTTTTTTTCCTGAAAAGCAAAGAGCTGTTCGAAATTCATTTTTAATCTATTCTGATGAAGATAAGAGAACCAGGAAATAAAATAACCAAACGAAACCAAACATGAACTTAAATATTCGGAAAAGCGACAAAATTTAAATAAGTTGAGCTCGTAAATTTAACCTCGTAAAAAACGAGAGCGAAAGGAAGCCACAGATAAATATAAGATATTTTTAATGAAAGATGAACAAGTTAATGGAGCTGAAAATAAGTGAAATAAGAGAAGATATTTAACGATTAGGTATGTGACGACAAAGCATTTTATAAGGAGACCGTTCTCAAGCAACACTCATCTGGGAAAATATGCAGTTATTGGCTGAGTTATCACCGTCGCCAGGAGCTCTTCTTAAATGTATCATCATGATGTTGTCCTAGAAAAACTAATAGCTGCCAAGTGGAGAATCTATTCGGTGTGTTTGGGGTGTTAGCCGTGACAATAAAACGAAACGACGATAAAGCTGTAAAATAGTAACTATTCAATGAAGAGCTCGTGTCAAAAGTGAGCCGACATGAATTTTCGCGATAAGATTGGTGTCGTCATCTTCTGGTCTGTTTGCGAAAAGGCCATAACGGAAGGAATGTCATGGTTAGACGGAATAGGGGTCAACAACGGTTTGTATGAAGGCAGGGGGAATGAAATGAATGCGCAAAGTGGGAAATGGACTAATAAACTGCCAGCTAGGTTCAAGACCTCCGCATGCTGAGGACACGGTGACAGTTCTTGCAGCCTGTCCCCACCGGTGAGATGACAAAGCAAAGAACCAATAAAATGATGAACACGACATGATATAAATGAAAGTCAGCCATAGATTTCTGATCGGCTGGTCCCCTGACATAGTGTTTTTTTGTTTTTTTTTGTATTTGTTTTTTCATTGAGTTTCTCCATTTTTATCAAGCTTTACGAATCTTTCGTTTCTCTCCTCGTTTTCCGTCCGCACTCATTTTCTTTCTTTCTTTCTTTCTTTCTTTTTTTCTTTCTTTCTTTCTTTTTTCTTTCTTTATGCCGCGTTCATTTCATCTAGTGATAAATCTGCCCTGTAAAACGACACTTATATCAGTCTAATAATCTGTAAAAGGAAAAGAGATTTATTTCTGTGGTTGAATTACAACCCTTCCAACTATAAGACTGCTAATTCATATCTTCATCGATTAAATACTCCACAAATAAAAAACAAAAACAAAACAAAAAAGATACGAAAATAATAAACAGTAATTTATTCAGAAATAACAGGCCCTAATTTGTTTGTTGAGAAATGATAGTCACTAGTTAGTTCAGAAATAATAGACAATCATTAAAGTCGGTTAAGTGTCATGCGTACTACGCACATGCGCAATACTGTATCTTTTGATTCATGACTGACTAGACATAAGATGTTTGCTAACCAAGGCTATATGACTGACCCTGTCCTGTTATTTAACTCATAGATGGCCGGGAGAAGAGATGGATTCATACATATCCCAATATATCTCCACCTAAGTGAATGTAAAGAAACAGACTTGGATCTTTGGTTTCTTATTCCGAGTCGATATTTATTACACTACAACGCACATGTTAATTTGTTCACACATGATAGAAAATAATTTGTTCAAAAACTGTCATGTTTTCATCGTCATAAATCTTCGACAGCTGCTGTCAACTGACTTCATTTCTATTGTAGATCCCATTTTTTTACCATACGAGAATTTCAAATCAAACTCTTTATTCAATCATCGATGTTTGATATTTCTCATTCTGCTTTCTATATCAGGATGATGACATGTATTATTTAATTCTCTTTAGTCATGTAGCTGGAATTTTTTTCCCACTTAAGCAGGTTATATAACATTTTTGACACTCCCCTGAGAGGCGTTTAAAGTCAGTGTCGTCAGTTAACTTCATTCGATTACCCGCTAGGACATGTCTCTTAAAGACCAAGGAATATAGAATAATAATTCCTAATTTTAGAAAATAAAACAGAATTGAGTATAAAATAGTTATCCTCTTTCAAGTTTTTATATCATTCCGCTACAAGTAAGGCAATAAATATACTAAGACGGATGGGGTTACTAGGTGTAAGAGAATATGATAAATAAATAAAAATATTGAGGAGTGAGAACAATAAAAGAACAGGAATTAAGAAGACAGAAGATAACGACTGACATTGCATTCAAATTTTTGAAGATCAAAGGCAATAAAGACACCAGGGCGAAAGTGATTGCTGAGCATTAGAGATTGTGCGAAAAACTAATATTAAGAAGAGAGGACATTAATAGAACAAGAATTAAGAAGACACAAGTTAACGATTGGCATTGCATACAAGTTTTTGAAAATCAAAGTTGACTGAAAAGCAAGAATCCGACGGAGATTTCCACAAGTGAGAGAAGAAAATGTTAGTAATCCACCTAGCTATTCCAACTGTAATCGGCTACTACGCTTAAATACATCAAGTGTAGGTGTTAATGAGGAAAGCTCATCAGAAAAAATACCATGAAAATATTTATAAAAAAAACACAGGTAAGATACATTATATTGGTGGGAAAGTAAATAAAGCCGAGACGCTAGGTCAAGACAAATGAATGCATCTTTTTTTTCCTCGTTATGATTAAATAGTAGAACAGACTGGGTTGTATAGCCTTGAATGGCAACCGATCTATGAGTAGGAAAAATCTGAATTCAAAATTGTATGTAATTCTGACGAAGCATATAGTATTCTGATAAGGAAAGGGTCGTTTAAATTGATTCAATGATCCCTACTATGATCGATTGATTTAACCAAAATGACTTTGTTTCTATTCTCATTGCTAGAGTAGAAGCTTAGGGAATACAATTAATAAAGATATTATCATTATAATGAAATAAACAATTACATCTTCTTAAAAGTTATCTATATTTATTTCAATGATTAATCAAATATTTAACTTCTTCTTTCCCCAATAATAAAAAAGTAGGCTCAAGCGTCACCGTGTCAAACATGATTTGTCTCATCAGACTGAACTTTATAAAGGTACCTGACTCCCTTTTCCATGCACCATCTTCACAATAGTCAGACACCAAACCGTTTACTGCTCTTAAAGTAAGCTGTAGTTATCCATTATTCTCTTTCCAGACTTGATAGATTTATTGCATTATTTACATTATTAGGACTGATATCCTCATCTTCGTAGCTATATTCACAACGTTTCGGCCGTCGTACGCTCTTTCCTTCTTCAAGTGATTGGAATTACTAATTGACGCCTTTATTTCGCCCACGGGAATAGATTGTTCTAGTTCCAAGTGCCATGCTTCTACCGGATGTCCCCAAGGACAGGTGACCCAGTAGATAAAGACGTTAGTTAGATCCAGTGACTAGACCTAAAAGAGTTGTTAGTTCAATACCAGGTCTTAGAAGTGGTGAATCAAAACTTGGAGAGTTGAGTTAAAGGGAAAAAAACTGAGACATCCGGAAGAGGCAGAGCTTATGCGGTTTGATGGCGAAAGTAACGGTTAAGCCTAGACTTGAAGAGGTTAAGATTGTAGTGATCGGACAAGCAACCTCTCATGAATCGGTTCCACAAGTAATTTGTAAGAAGCTGCTGCTGTTGGGGTAGTACATGGACCCGACCATCTTATTCTGTAAGCCTCTACCTTGAGTGCCCCTCTGGCCTTGTACAGAGTAGACAAAACTGTAAAAATCATTAGAAGAATCATTAAATCAATTAGAAACGCATTAAGGTTTCTTCTTCTTTATCTTTTAGGTACAAACAATAATTTTCTTTTGTTATTTTGTATTTTACTGGGAGAAAATATATACAATGTTTCTATTGCAGAACACAAATAATTGT
>OZ010595.1:102211331-102228831 GCA_963932145.1 Acanthosepion lycidas
ATCCACTGTGTTATGTGTCCTCAAGTGAATAAAGGTGTTTGTTAGATCAAGTGACAGGACGCAGAGTGTGAGTTCAATACCCGGTTAAGGCAGTGGAGAACATTCAGAGGGAAATTAACAGGAGATATCTCATAACTGGCAGCCATTAAACATGGCACATGGAACTAGAACACTCTACGCCAGTGAGCGAAATAAAGGTTTCAGTTCGACATTCCAACCCCCTGAAGAAGGCTGGAGCTTACAAAGGCTGAAATTTTGTAATAAATATGGCGACAAAGACGAGCACAATGTCCAAATAATGTATATAATGTACATAATACCTTATCTCAGAAATAGAGACTGATGCAATAGAAATATTTTGATATCATGAAAAAAGATGGAGGCATAAATGATGTAAATAATAATGTAAATAAATTCAGAGAGACGGAGAGAGAGAATAAGAGAAAGATTGAGAGAGAGAGAGAGAGATTGAGAGAGAGAATGAGAGAGAGATTGAGAGAGAGAGAGTGAATGGTATTACATGAGCGAGGAATTATTCAACAAAAACCAGGAGAATAATTTGTATGCAAAATAATAATGTCAAGCCAAATAACACTCAAAATGCATCACTTATTAAAGTTTCCTTTCAGAATCCATTTTTCACATTTATAAATCTATCATTCGTCTGTACATAGAATAGTGTTGCCATATCTGGTCTTGTGTTGCTGCTATTCAATTTGATATTCTTGAGAAAATCCAAAGTAATCATCTGTAATGTCATCGCTCCTAAGCAGGCATCTCGACTTCACCGATGTGACATGACTTCTCTTTTCATAGGAATTTCTCTGAGAAGATTGTTTCCCTGGTGCCCCGACCACATGAATTTAAGTAGCAACCGGGTCTCCATGTTTTACTGTTCAACTAGCTAGATGCAACCGCCACTTCTAATCGTGTCAGAAATGTTTTTTTTCCGTCTCAATCCATCATGTACATTTATAAATCTACCATTCGTCCGTGCATTGAATATTTTTTTTCTATATTTGATCTGGTACTACTACTGTACATCTAGAGATTCTAAACAAAATCCAAGTTGAAGGAAGAATTCCATGGCAAATGTTAAAGACATATAATTTTTTTTATATTCTAGCAACGAACGTCACAATGCAGTCTTGCTTAACAAAGACGATTAAAGCCAATATTAATTCGTAATTTCTTCAGTGACAAATTCTTTTTCTCATTTATTTTATTTATATTTGATATATCTAACTTGAATGCGCAAAACGGTTCTCCTATCGTCCGGGTCACACTCTTTCCCCGTTTTTTTGAACATGAATAGAGGTATAACCCTTGTTTTCTCTTTCGGTTTGGGTTTCTGGTAACTACAGGAGAAAAATTTTGATATTATAGATAAAGGTAGAGGGATAAATGATGTAACTGATAATGTAAATAAATTCGAAGTTTTCAATAGTTATTTTCCTGAAGGAAAATATGTTAGGCCAGAGGCTGGATAGACAGAGAGAGAGAGAGAGAAAGAGAGAGAGAGAAAGAGAGAGAGAAAGAGATAATGGTATTACATGAACGAGGAAATAATCAACCAATAGCAGGAGAATGATTTGCATTCAAAGAAAAAATATCACCATGGATAACACTCAAAATGCATCACTCAACAATGTTTTCTTTCAGAATCCATTTTGCACATTTATAAATCTATCGTCCGTTCATTGAATATTGCTGCCATATGTTGTCCGGTGCTCCGGTTGTATATCTTCAGATATATATCTTATATATCTAGAGACTATTGACAAAATATCAAAGAAACCTCTCTAGTATAATCAATTCTGACCTTACATCTTAACTTCAGTCACTTTCTCACCGACGTCAGGTGACATCTCTCTGGAAATATTTTCATAACAATTGTTCTGATGCCTTTTTTTTTCTTTCTTGATGCACTGACTGCATCTATTTAATCGTGCTACTGGATTGGCAATTAGGTCTCTCTGTTTTAAAGTTGGACCAGCTAGATACAACCGCATGTACTATTCTTATAGTTACTTTTGTCGTACATCTCCCCTGTGAAACTCCCGACTCTTACCTACAATCTTCATAAGTTTACATGCAACGTCATTCGCTATTTATGTCATACTGAACTCTGTCCTTTTATTGTATTTTCACTTATCTTCACTAAATTTATCACATTTTCTTTCTCTCCCAGTAACTTCTTTCGTCTTAGTAGCATTATCGCCTTGCTTGGGTTGAATGATTAAAAAAAACGATGGAGAAATGCGTTGTCATAAAAAGTGACAGACTGTTTCATGCTAGACGCAATCGTCAGGCCGCCTGACTATTGCGTCCAGCATGAAACAGCCTGTCGCCTCTGAGTGTTGACTTCAATGTTAACTTTTATATTTACATACGCTCTATCTCTGATATTGAGCACTTTATCCCATAAATATAACACACCTTAAAACTATATATATATATATATATATATATATATATATATATATATATATATATATATGACTGAAATTAAGTGCCGTTTCCGTCACTTAATGAAATGACATCAGTAAGCAACCGTCACGTTATGTTACCTTGACAATACGGTACGGTGCAGAAGGCGTCCTGTCCGTTATAATTACCAGCTAATAGATGTTTCGCATCAAATTTCCCGCAAAGTATACTTTGGCCGTATTGAATTTATTTCCGTATATTATCATCATATTTTGCCGTAACGATTTTTAAAGGAAGGGGACAGTAGGAAATTACACCAAGTATGTTGTCACATACGTTTTAATCCTTATCTGTAAATTTTCCTGATTTCTGGGCAAAAATAGAGGAGGTGTTTGTTACATCCTCCTTCACTCGTTGAGATCTTAGATCAGTTTTCCCCTCTTATTCACCCCATAGAATGAGTGAAGAATAGATGGACACTTGCCTTTCCTAATTGTTTTCGTATTAAAATGAATGCAAAAAGCTCGAAAAGAAATTGAACTCGACTTGTTTATCTCACATTTTGCACTAGTCTCTAAGTCTGCTACTAAGAATGTAGGTTCACTGTGTTAATATTTGCTCGTGCATTTAATATTGCTACCAAATCTAATATAGTGATGTGTATCTGTTATATACCTAACATATGAACATTAATGGGCATGTCCCAATCCTTATAAATCTGTTGGACACTATTGTAAGTGGGGGTAATATGCTAAGTAGTCAACCACTAGCAGTGGTTTACCTACTTCATACAGCGGGCGAGTATTGTATTTTGTTGATGTTATAAAGATTATCATTTCATTTCCAACCTCCATTTTGGTTATTCCTCTATCCCTTTCTAGGTTACAAAACTATCTAAATATTCTCTTTGGAAAAATCCAAAAAGACGATTTATAATGCTGCAGTGCTTCCCTGACATCACGACTGCAGTGTCTTCCCCACCACCTTAAAGATTATTGCCCGTGAGTTTTTCTGTGAATATTTTCATGGCAATTTTTCGATTTCATTTCAATATTGAATTTGCCCGAAGTATCCAGGTGGTTTGCTATAATGGTTTCTTCCGTTGTCTTTCTCATTTTCGGAATTCTCTTTCGGTTATTTTCTTTCCAGTAAACTACGACCCTCAAAGATTTCTATGCAATACGAACTGTCGTCTTCTGTCTACATGAAATCTGGGTTTTTTTATGGCCTCTTTTCTCAATAACATATTTTGAGTTTCCACCACTCAAAGTAACCCGGCGTTTTCCGGCCACATAACGTTGAAACACCGATTCCCGTACCATCACCGAAGTTAAGCAACATCGAGCCTGGTCATTAACTATATGGGAGACTGCTTGGAAATACTAGTTGATTTAAATATGGGCGTGGGGGTAGTGTAATTAAATAATTTTTAATCAGAGAGTTTCAATTCCCGTTGGACTGATTATATTCAATTACGGGCAAATATCTTTGGGAAAGGTATGAACGCAACTCTTCTCCCCTGAGCTATGAATTAATTAGTAAGAGTTGTATTTTTATACCATTAGGGTGGCTACAAAAAATTACAATCTAAATATAGATTCTTGGTTTAAATAACCTGCAAGGGGTTGAAAAACCGTAGCAAACGAATGAATCAATCGATCAAAATAACCCTTTCAAACTTTGAGGCTTATCGCTTATTTGCTTGGGCTCAAATAATTTTAAAAAATAACCGTAACAGTCACCTTGCAAATCATTTCATATACTCGTTTTTGTTTAGGGACACTGAGGCAGTTTGATAGTTACCAGGCTTGTCTTGCTAAACTAGTTACGTCTGAGTAGTGAGTTCCATACTCACTGGGTGCCGCATACTATCGGCCTTGTTCCACCGCTAAGCTATGCTTGGAAAATCACTATACTCGATTTTCCTAGATAGGCCTATAATGGAAATTTAGTATATAATAATTTCAAGATATTATTGTACATTGTTAATATTCCAAATTGTTATTGTATATTGTTAATATTTGCTTACTTGCCCGTTGGAAGGAATATATACAAATGCTTCGTCATCTTCGCAATATAATATGTAATTCTCCAGGGCCGAGTTTTCAAAATTATTAAAGATTGCGTGAATTCTTCTGACGAACTTTGAGCTAGCCATTATTTCAATACGATGTCACTATCCTCAGAGAAAGTTTATTGAGTTGCATGCGATCAGTAGCATGACGCTTTGTCAACCTGAAAAATTTTCCCTTCATCCAAATTCTGGTGTCATAAGATCATACAGTCACGGAATATCTCTAGCACTATTCTGCCTAATATCAATTTAAAAAAAAAAAACTTTCTTTATCAATCACTAATATTGTTTCATCAAACATCAATTTTTTACCCTAATCCTTATATTTCAATCAGCAAGAATTTGTCAGCAAGGCTATAGAAAAAACAGATGACCGAACATACAATTCGAAAACTATAACCGTTTTAAATTCAGGGCGTACTTGTAGACTAACTAAAACTCTTTAAATTCTAATAAGAAAAAATAAGTCACGAAGTTTGAAAATCATAAAGAAATCTCTGATATAAGCATTTGCGTGTCTCTCATCTGGCGCACCCTGGTGGACTAATGCGCCTTGAAATGTAGTCAGGTGCTCTCCAAGTTTACAGTAGAGTAATTTATTAATTATTTTTATATATAAAAAATCTTTATTTTTTAAAAATGTTAGAGTCACACAACACATGTCTTAGTCAAGTCTTTGTCATTTGATATTTTATACTGGATGCTAAATTTCTTAATGGTTAAGGAGGGTGTGGATAATCCTTTCCCTTTTACATTCCTCGACGGATTAAATCAGTCATTATCGTTCTCTCTCAACAGAAAATAGCAGATTCTTCATAAATCCATTTAAATCAAAATTCTACTGCTTATATATAGAATGCAATGTTTTAAAAACAAATGCTTATTTCAGAGATTTCTTTATTATTTTCAAACATCGTAACATATTTTTCCTTATTAGAATTTAAATCGCACCCCAGAATTTTTAGTTAGTCTACAAGAACGCCCTGAATTAAAAACGGATGAGAAAGACCGCCTTATAGTTTTCGATGTGTAGGTTCGGTCATTTGTTTTTTTTTATATAGACTTGCTGATAAATTATCGCTGATTAAAATACACCTTCTACCTCGTTTCATCGTGGAATGTGATCTTATTCCACGCACTACGATCGCATGGTACATTAACTCTTTCAAAAATGTAATGATGCATTGGAAAACATTGTATTTCATGCTAAATTCTTTCTTCTTCAGTCCATCTTTTCGAAGGATAAGTTCAACGGCTGTGGTTTGGTTTGGTTCGGTTTATTTTGTTTTAAGGCATATCAACATCAATGGCTTATTTATTGCCGACAGTTTTATTGCGGGTAATATTTGTTTTCAAAAATGTATTGCTGGTAATGTTTTTATTCTTCAAAAATCTACTTCTGAGAATATTTATGTCTTCAAAAATCTGTTTCTGAGAATATGTTTCCTTCAAGAAATCTATAACTGGTAATATTTTTGTTCAAAACATGTATCTCTGTTTGTATTGCTGGTATATTTAAAGTATCGCTGATAATAATTATTCCTTCAAAATTATTGTTGGTATTTCTTTGAGTATTTCTGGTATTAGAAGCTATTTTTCCACAAGTTTTGATGTTAACTATTTGCCCATAGCTGGAATCCTAACAGGTGCTACCACCCCGGGTCAGGGTGGACCTGGGATCACTAGCAATTAAGAGGTGATTCCACGCTTCTCAAAACGTCCTGATCGTAGGCTTTGCTGTTGAAATTAGTTTATCGTATTACCCCAGGACGCCCATGTAGTTTATCGTCACACCCAGGACGAAGTTTAATGGCAACAATTGAGAAAAAACAGTTCATATCGCAGTCACAACATCACTTGTTTTGCAATCTTTTGGGGTTGTCTTCATCTGTTTCCGTATCATCCGATGCTGCATTCTTTCGAAGATAAACCCATCTTAGTCGAAACTGAACAGTTCCAGTCTCTTCGAGAGAAGTTATGGAAATATCGGTTCTCAAAATTCTCAGTCCATTGATCTATTATTCCACAATGGCACATATTCTTGGTAATCTTCAATATCTTGATTTAGTTTCTTTTTGCTGTGATTTTAAACAGTGAAAGTAGGCAAGAATTCACTGTAACAGTTTACACAAAATGGAGGGAAATTTTTTTTTTTAGAAAACATATTAGAATAATAGCGACAAAGCTAACTCTAAATTCTAAAGCGTAAAGAAAGAAAAATGCATGTATCTATAAATGATTCTCAGTCGCAATGTCGTGGCCCTCTAGTGTGCCGGGCAACCATCTGAAGTGTGCCGGGCAACCATCTGAAGTGTGACGGGCAACCATCTGAAGTGTGCCTCGCGACCCTCTTAAGTGTGCGACGCGACCCTATTAAGTGTGCCGCGCGATCCTCTTAAGTGTGCGACGCGACCCTCTTAAGTGTGCCACCCGACCCTCTTAAGTGTGCCACGCGACCCTCTTAAGTGTGCCACGCGACCCTTTTAAGTGTGCGATGCGACCCTCTCAAGTGTGCGACGCGACCCTCTTAAGTGTGCCACCCGACCCTCTTAAGTGTGCCACGCGACCCTCTTAAGTGTGCGATGCGATCCTCTCAAGTGTGCGACGCGACCCTCTTAAGTGTGCCGCGCGATCCTCTTAAGTGTGCGACGCGACCCTCTTAAGTGTGCCACCCGACCCTCTTAAGTGTGCCACCCGACCCTATTAAGTGTGTCACCCGACCCTCTTAAGTGTGCCGTGAAACATTTCATCACCCACATTAGCTAAAAATTCTTTATTAGTTTTAATGCAATTTTCTACTTCTTATTTATGTGAATTAGGCGTCAATTATAAAACAATAAATATTTAGATAAAATAAAAATAAAATAAAAAAATAAGAAGAGATCAACTGAAAGAGAAATGGGCGTTTGCTAATCGCACATTCGACCAAACATTGAAGACATCACGAAAAAACATCACGAACATGTTTCGCACTAAATAAGCTGCACAAACATTAAAATAAAGTAAGCTCATATCCGTGTATGCATATTTAAAATCCTATAGTATTATTTCAGAACATTTACATTTATACAAATTAAAACTGAATATGTCGGGAGATATAATGGCCTACGGACTGGAAGTTCATGACATCTTTTTTAAAAATAGATATACGGAAACTGTTTAAGTAATTATCTAAAAACCTATTTTTGGCATTGATATGGTCACTAACAATTGGCGTTGGTAAAATACATAACTGCCTTTTCTAACAGTTATAATTTTTATCTGTTTTTTTATATGTAGGTTTCTAAGCGTAACTTAAATGTGGCACAAAGACGAAAGTCTGGAGCTACCCGTGAGGATCGAACTCACTACTCAGTCATAATTGTTTTAGCAAGACAAGCTTGATAATGACTACAACACGTTGAAGAGTTCAAATGATATTACAAACGTAACAGAAATGTGGTAAAAGGTCGAAAATATGGAGCGCGCATCATGCATAGAAATCGCTACTTAGTCGTAATTGATCTAGCGAGACAAGCTTGTTAAACATTACACCACGTTGAAATAATTTTCTAAGCTTAGCGTAGATATGGCAAAAGGCCTAAAATATGGAGCACTCATTGATGATGGAACTCAATACTCATTCATAATTGTTCTAGCGATACAAGGTTCTTATCCACGGTGAAGTGGATGAATAATTTCCAAGGGTGTAGGATTGATAAAGCACAAAGCCGAAAGTATGGCACTCCCAGTGACTCACTACTCACTCGTAATTGATGTAGTGAGACAAACTTGCTAACCATTGCAACACACTGATGTGTCCAAATGATTTGCTAAGCGTAGCTTAGATGCTGCACAAGGCCGAAAGTGTAAAGGAATCAGTGAGTCTGGAACTCACTACTCATTTATAATTGTTCTATCAAGACAAGCTCGCTAACCGCTCCACCATGATGAAGTACCCAATTGATTTAAAATATGTATGTTAGGTTGGTGCAAAAATATTGTCGTTTTTTGACGTTAAAAAATACGTTTTTGCACCAACCTAATAGCATATATGTGGTACAAGGTCAAAGTTTTGGACGACGCAATGAACATTGCACTCAATATTCAGTCGTAATTCATCTTTTTTAATAAAAAATTACTAAGAATTGCGCAAAGTTGAAGTGCATAAATGATTTACTAAGCGTAGCTGAGATGTGGCAGAAAGGCAAAATTTTGGAACACCAAGTGAGGACAGATCTCAATATTCGGCCATAATTGTTCAAGCGAGAAAAAACTCATTAATCATTACACCAATTCAAATTATTCAATTTTACTTATCTTTCTGCTAAATATACATTAAGGTACTGATGAAAATAATTAGTTGCTTTTTTTTTGATAGGGGCATTTACTTTATATCAATAATATTGAGAAAGATAAAAATCTAAAACAGAATTGCATTCGTCTTCTTTTCCCTCAATTTAAAGATATGAACACTATTTATTTTGAAATAACAGGGTTTCCTCAATGAATTTTGCTTTCTATCAAATTTTTCCATCGTAAGTTATTAATTTCCCAGTGGATGATGTCCTCAAAAAACAAACAAAAAAAAAAACGAAGTATGCATTCTTCCATTATTTACACTGGTAAACTGCATGATAATTCAGAAGTATAAATGAAAGAAAAAGGTAAAAATGAAGATAATAATTCACAAATATTTCCGTTCATATAACTAAAGCCAATAGCAAAATTCTTTCCCAGTCAACTTTTATCTTCAAAAATTTGAATGCACTGTCAATCGTTATCTTCTCTCTTCTTAAATCTTATTTTTGTATTGTCCCCTCTCCTTCATAGATTTTTTCTCATATTCTCTCATTCATTAATCCCTTGTGTCTTTCGTTTTATTTCCTGTTTTCTGTAAAATGATTAAAAATATGGGTTTACGATTACTTCTATAGGGGATATTACTACACCTGCCTCTAAGAATAGCATAGACAATTCTTGACACACAAAGGATAAACTGAATTCAAGAGCGACGGATGTAAATAGCTGATAATCAGCCTAACGAGATGATACGACGTTGAGGAGAATCATGACAATCCAGGTTCTGAATGGACATGGCACATAGAAAAAGTTGCTCTACATGACTCTGAACAATGGAGTTAATGTAGAGAGGATGAGAACCATTGGATAATGGTCAAATTTCACTGAAAAAAATCTGGTACACGCGGTATCATCGAAGTTAAAAAGTATCTAGCCTGGCCAATAATTACAGAGGAAACTGCACGCGGCCAGCTCACAATTAGAATTATGTGTAGGCTGTAAAGAAGTAGAAATGGGTAGATAATTACAAAAATGGATGTAGAAATTAAATAAATCAGGTTTCTTGAAATATAGAGTAAACTTGGCAATCTTTTAGATAAAGTAAAAAAAAAATATTAATTCTATTTTATTTGTACAGTTGAATACTCGTCTCTGTTCTGTTGATTACTCTTTTCTTCTCTATCGAATACTCTTTTCTATTACATTGAATACTCTTCTCTGTTCTGCTGAATACTCTTTTCTTTTCTGTCGAATACACTTTTCTGTTACGTTAAACTACTCTTAAATTACTCTTCTTTTTTGTGTTGATAACTCTTTTTTGATCTGTTGAATACTCTTCTCTGGTCTGTTGTATAATCTTTTCTCATATGTTGAATACTCTTTCCTGTTCTACTGAATAATCTTTTCTCTCCTGTTGAATACTCATTTCTCATATATTGGATAATCTTTTCTCATCTGTTGAATACTCTTTCCTGTCCTGTTGGATACTCTTCTCTAATCCTTTGAATACTCTTTCCTGTCCTGTTGAATACTCTTTTCTCATCTAGTTGAATAATCTTCTCTCTTCTGTTGAATACTTTTTCTGTTTCGTTGAATACTCTTCTCTATTCTGTTGAAAGTTCTAGCCTATTCTGTTGATTACTCTTTTGTTTTCTGTTGAATACTCTTTTTCTGTTACGTTGAATACTCTTCTCTGTTCTATTGATTACTCTTTTCTTTTCTGTTGAATACTCTTCCATGTTCTGTTGATTACTCTTTTCTTTTCTGTTGAATACTCTTTTCTGTTACGTTGAATACTCTTCTCTATTCTGTTGAATAAACTTTTCTGTCCTGTTGAATACACTTTTCTCTTATGTTGAATACTCTTTCCTATTCTATTGAATACTCTTCTTTTCTGTTGAATACTTCTCTCTATTCTGTTGAATACACTTTTTTTTACTTCTATAGAGTAATCTTTTCTATTCCTTTGAGTAATCAATTTTCTTCTGTTCCATACGCTTTTGTGTTCTGTTGAATACTCCCTTCTGTAAATAAGAATTGCATATATATTCTTATTCTATATGTTGTGTCCATTCAAGATGTGGATTTTACGGCTCTTAGCTATTTCCTCTCCTTCATAGCTCATTTTTGCTATTTCTCCTAATCCCTGTTCTTCCCACTATATACATCAGCACATTATCTAGATTATAACCTGCTTTCTTCTGTCACTTTTAACTGTGATCGTCACATTTTCTAAGACCTCCTACCTCGTTAGGTACAGCAGAAATTTCAACTGTCTTTTTCTGTGGATATTTATAATATTCTATTTTGCTTCCATTTTCTTTAAAAATTCATCTTTTCTCGTATATTCAGATCACAGTATTCACAGAATGCTTCTGTAGTACTACAGTTCTGTTGACTAAAGCATTTTCTTAATCTGTGACGAGATTATCCGTCATTCACTTCTATGTAGAATGATGCATGAAAATCCAGTACTATTTCCTTTGCTTCTAACGAGATTTTCCTGTTTCTTAATACATTGTTTATATTCTGGAAGACCTATTTCGCTATTCCGATGTGCATGCGGATATTCATGTCGTATATTTCATGTTGTGTTAAAATTCTCACTAGTTGTTTTAATATTTATACTTACTAGATTTTGATGTTTACAAATTTTATATATTATGTTTTATTTACATTCGCGTAAGAAATCCCCATTAGTCGGACGGTAATCTTGGGCATATTATCCCATACAAGGTTCGAATTCACGGTGCCAACGAACTGTCGAATAGATGAGTGTTAACTGAAAAATATGAACGAATAGCTAAGGATTTCCATCTTGTCGCCATTTTTACACGTGACCTATACAACTTCCTTGAGGAAATAAACTGAAAGTATTCTACTGCACAGAACACGTTTAATCGCTGATGCATTTTATACGGTTCATTTCTTATGAGAGTTTCCCAAGAGCAAAAATGCGTTGTTTTTTTTTCTATTTTTGGAAAAAGTGATTGTATTTTGCTTTTAAATTGAAATAAATCGTTCACTCCCAAGTAATTTACAATCGCCTGATGAGATGAATCCATACGCATCGAAACACAACTGCAATTGTTTAGCGATTGTGATTTTTTCGATGCAATATCCCAAAATAAGAACCCTCTTTGAAATTAAAAGTTACGAACGTTGAAATTGTAATCTAGTCGTTCTCATCTTACCTGAATACATGCACACACACACACACATGTGTGTATATATATATATATATATATATATATATATATATATATATATATGAAGAAATATATATATATACACATATATATATGTGTATATATAATATATAATATATATGTATAAGATAATTTTCATTTAGAAAATTGTTATTTCCCATTAAATTAAACGTTTACTCAGTTTACCATTGTTCTAAATGATAAGGCATTTAGGTCTCCTTCAAAATGGGAAAATGTATTTATTTTTTTCAAGACCGTCGGCTAAATTTCCAGCAGACCACAATAACTTAAGTACGGCTTGTAAAAGAAAATTTTACTTGATTATTTTCATTTTGTTTATTTTCTTCTGTTTGAACAGAATATTATATTTGTCCATTTCCCTGAAAACCTACAGGTGAGCCACAAGTCGCCTTTTTATCTTCTTAATTATCTAACTTAAAAAGTACCAAATTGAAGAAACTCATGCTTGGGGTAGTAAAATTAATTATAGAGATTATCAAATACAATATGCTCTTCTGATATTATCTTCAGACAAGTAAGAATATGGGTTAAAATTTCTTTTTATTCAAATACCTGTATGTGCAAATGTCCAAGTTGATGGTAGATTCCTGTTGATCGTGGACAATATCGCAGTGAAAAATAGTTCGTTTCGGATAGCTGCGGAAGGAAAGACCGGGAGGAGCCTGTCTCGTTTTTTGGCATTTGGAATCGTTTCTGGTAGATTCAATGAGCTTAGTTATAATGGCCAACTGGAAGGCCATCCTGAACCCCAAATTAGAGATGGGGTCGGTAGCTAGCGGGTAGCTAGCGGGAGGTCGGGCGACCATAACTTGGATGATCTCGGCAGGGTTTGTTCTCCCCAATAGATATCGGGGTGATCACCTTGGTTGGAAGATGTGGATGTATAATATTTGTCAAACAGGCCAACATAGATCTACTAGGTTGTCCCACGTTCCACTGGTTAGACTATTCGGATTACAGACTTGTCTATGACCGGGTGGCGTTAGATTTTAGGCCTAGATAGGCTGGATACTGGAGGTCTGTCTTTACTGGCTAGGCGGGGCTTCCAGGAACAGCTAAATACCGCTGTGAAGCGGAACTTTTGGAGGCAGTTATTGGGAATAGTTGGTGGGAGAGGTTTAAGGATAGGATTAATTTCTTCACCACCGAGTTAAGCAAGCGGATAAGGCTAACAAAGGAGGCTGGATGTGTCCCATTAACGCGTTTGTCTAGCAAGTGCTACATAGGGCAGGTAATTAGTGATTCTAAGTAAGATTCCTTCCGAGGCTATGAACATTGGCGCAGAATTGCGCGAAGAAGAGGTACATTCGAGAGGCGTACGCTGGGCGTACGCTGATGTTGTCTGACGACATGTGTGGGGCTTTTCGGCGGCATTTAGAGAGCCGGTATACTAAGGAGCCTAATCTTTGGGACAAAGAGATTCGCAGCTTTTTGGTTTATTCCCTCGGCTTTCGCTAACTGAAGCATCTAATTGTGAGGGAGATATCACAGAGGGCGAGATCTACGCGGCATTGAAGAAGGTTGGCAGAGGCAAGTCTCCTGGAATTCGTGTTTTGCCCTATGAATTGAACATGAGGCTGCCGCCTTGTATCTGATCCGCACTATACTAGAGGGTGTAAAAGACGACAAGCAAGCTGCGCTGATCAATTTGGATCAGGCCAAATCATTTGATCATAGCTACCTGGCTGTTGATCTGCAGACAGCCGATTTCTCCTGTATCGCTTCCCCAGTGTTGTGGTACAGGTGAACTGGAAGCGGTCACAAACTTTTGTACTGTCTCAGTCGGTTCGTCAGGGTTGTCCCCTGTTACCCCTATGCTTTCGAGTTGGAGCCTCTACTTCGCTGGCTCAGGGACAGGGCGTGCAGACCAGTCCAACGTGAAATCGCTGTGTTTCCACGTTTGCTGTTGATAGGATACTGGCTTTCCTACGACCCGCATTGACGGGGTACTCGATGTTGGTGGGTATTTTGAGGGCCGCTTTCCCTTTCCTTACTACCCCTCCTCCCATCTTGCGGGCTGAGTGCCTTCATAAGACCCTGTATCAATCGAGTTTCCTCCTTGAGTGTCGATTGGCCTTGAGAGTCTTTTCTCTGGCCAGTGATCTTTCTCGGCCTAGGAAGATCTGCTATCGTTAAATAGTGGAGCGGTTCGCGAAGGTTCTGCTACTGGGTCGGCTCTTCTTTTCGGCGGACGAGTGGCGCTATTTTTGTTCTTCGCTGCCAGCGGCGGATTAACTCGGCAAATCTGAGTTTTCCCTTACCTGGCGATTGGTTCGGAATATTCTATCTCTCACCTCAAGGTGTGGTGGATTTTCCAGACTGTCAACGGTGTGTCTTGGCTTAAAGCAAACGGCTTCGCACGCTTCTACAATTGTTCTCGGGTCCGCCTTATATAGGACCATGTCGGCGAGTTGTTGTCTCTCTCATATCGTTCTCGAAAAGCTCATACTCATTGATTTCTATCGCTTCTGACTACGGCCCAAAAAGTGATTTGGACGACGCGATTGGAGGAAATCCTGCCTCATTCCCTTGCAGCTCTCAACAAGTTCCTTCCCTCTGTAACCTCTCCCAGACCACATACTATCATCCACTTGCTTAAGCCTGCTAGGTATGTCAAGCGTTGTTTTCACTTGTCTCTCCTTTCCTCTATTCGATCCGTGAGTATCATATTCTCCGGGCCCTCCTTCCTCATTATGTGTTCCAGGAACTTCAGCTGCCTCTTCCTGATGTTAAGTATAAGCTTCCTCCTTGTTTGTGGTCTCTCTAAGACCTTATCATTGCTCACACTCTAGGTCCATAATATATATGATTCTTCTGTAGAAACACGTCTCCGTTGCCTCAAGTCTCTTCTTCATCTTTGAGGAAATCGTCCAACATTCGATGCCAAAAAGATGGACAGATATCACGTAAATTCTATAAAAAGTGAAAGCAGAAAAATAGAAAATAATTTCCAGAACTTTTCACAGACATTGTTAGACACCAGAATATGTATAAAATGTTTGCGCAAGTAATGCCTATAGCAGTGTAATGACAAAAAGTAATGCCTATAGCAGTGTAATGACAAAATTACGCAGGTGCAGGCTTTATGAAATATTTATCTAATTGAGAATACAAGGTTCGCGTATAGTGCCCTTTTATAATCCCAGTAAACTGAAATAGCTCTCTCAAGGAGTAGAGTAACACAGCAAAGGAGAGACCACTATTGATTATTCATAACAAGCAACACCTCGACGCTTGCTACTGCCTTTAAATAAAAAAAAGTCCAGAGGTTACAGCGGTAAGAAAAATATACGTCATGAATAAACAGCAAAAAATTCTTATTATAAAACTTGCTTCACCAAATTCTGATCTAATTAAGGCAGTCAGTGAAATTCAATGACGAAATACCTTTCACCTAAAGCGAAAGACTGAGCAGCCGTCATCAACAAAAGTTACCAATCCACAAACTTCCAATACACTGCAGCGTGAATCCAGAGCTGTTTCCGTTATTCCGAGAAACCACTGATATCGTCACGTTAAACCATAATTAAAACTTAAGCGAGACACGTCACGTTGCTCATGGATTTTTTTCTTTTTCTAGCTTTCGTACTGTGACGTATCCGAAATATGAAAGAGTCTGTTCCCTAATGTCCTTTAGAGTTGTTTTATATGAAGAGATCATAAAGAATTGAGTTTTTAAATGAAAATAAAAACCTCGCACAAAATAAATGTATAAAACTACGGAGATCGCTTGCGTATACAGAGAAAAAATTATGCAAAGTTAAAGTGTCGAATAAAGATAAAATAATTTTATTTGTAAATTCTTATAACTTTTATGTACTTAGAACGCCGAACGTAAAAATTATAAAAATCCAAAAGTCCGTCGCAGAAGCTTGTTTAAATTCCGCGCGAAAGACGTCTTCTACGCTAGTTATATATCTTTGAATATGAACTTGACTATATAAAAATGATACTGACCTGATAGTCACATTGGTATTCTGTATGTGCTGTATTTCGTGCTGATACTGATCGCCGTTTTACGAGTCAAATGTGGGTGGGCCGCTCGATTTTTCTTATTTGTTATATTGACTTATCAGAAAAATCTTTCATTTTTCCATTTATTTTAAAGCTATTATTCATTAAGAATATTAACAAATTGAGTGATAATTACGAATGATGGTATCATGCCAGCATGCCATCTGCTGGTCCAATTCTCTAGTGGATTTGCGTGGTTCATAGTGGATGTGCTAGTTCAATCGGGCCCTCAATAAACTAGATAGGTAGGCCGGAACCTGGAAGTTCGATTTCACTTCTTGAAGCCTGAAAACTATTTCTCTGAATTTCTTTCTGCTGTTGTTGTTATATTTCACTCGCTCTGCGCTCCTGCCTTCAATATGTCTATGTTGATCTTGGCAACCTAAATATGATTATTAACTGAACACTTTATTTAATATACGGGACAATAACCTAATTGATTTAAGTGTCAATTCGTAAACTTGGTGAAATTTAATTCTGAGTTTAATCCTTAGCCCATACAGAGACTGTCAACAATAAATGGGCAATATTAGAAGTAAGAAGTGGGTGAAATATCCTCCGATACGTGCAGTGGAAACGAGAAACCTCTATAGATAAAAGAAAGGGTTCATTTCAGAATTCCCAGTATTTTATCCAAATAGATATGCACCTGATGAAGACCGGAGGGCAATGGGACCGAAACATTGTAATGACAAAGATGAAGACAAATGTCCGAAAATAGTGTAAAAAAATAGTACTCACCACAGAAATTCAGACAGAACATATGGATTTGTGTAAGTAATTTTGAGTTCAAGCCTTAGCCCGAAATAAATGAACAGTATTAAAAATAAGAACTGGATGAGATATCCCCAGATACGTGCAGGGAAAACAAGAACCCTTTAAAGATAAAATAAATGGTTCCGTTCAGAATTCCCAGTATGTTATCCAGACCGATATTCACCCGATGAAAACCGGGGGGCACTGGGGCCGAAACATTTTAATGACAAAGATGAAGACAAATGTCTAAAAACAGAGTAAATAATTAATCCTCATCCCAGAAATTCAGACAAAAAATATGGAACGTGTCAAACACCATCGATAATATCGAACTAATTTAATAGTATCAGTCAATCCCAAATTTGATTAAAATTAACAAATATCATCCCACATTTCTGTGATCATACCTGTAATCTTCGTTATGCATATATATATATATATATTGTGTTTATATAAGAGGGTGTGGTTAAATTTTAGTAGGTTAATATGAAGATGAGTCAATTTTTATTAAGTGAAAAAAATTTGTTAGTGAAAATAAATTCAACTTAAATCAGGTTGTCGAAAAAGAGATTTTTAAAATATTTATGAAACAGAACGTGGGTATATACCGCTGTAAGTCTAACCTGTATGTATGCAAACGTCTCCTTGTATGCGTACCTATGTATGTGTGTTCTTATATTCGATGACAATGTTGTATTTTAAATCCCCTTAGATC
>OZ010595.1:102233831-102251331 GCA_963932145.1 Acanthosepion lycidas
GGACATTTGCCGTACAATGCCTTTGGTTATTGTGCCCTCGTTGTAAATTTTATGCAATGGAAAAATCGTCAGTTGGACTAAAACATATTTTTTATAACAAAGAATAGAAATGTTTTTGTTTTGTTTTTTGTTTTTTGTTTTTTTGTTTTTTACGTTATAACACAATATGGCCAAATAGTGAACCCCCCCAAACATAAATTAACAATAGATTTTACAATAAAATGACCAACAATACATTTTTAATATATCTTTAAAAAAAAAAAAACTTTTTCTCTGAAAGTATACAATTATGTACAAAATATCTGTAGACAAAAGCATAAAATTACATATAGAATATTTAGATTTTGGCATAAAATATCCCATAGAAGTTGATATGCTGCTAAACAAAATCAACCGACAAACAGTAATATCTATCATACACGTGGAACAACTAGAAAAACGCAAGACTTATTTCATACGAAATAAATAGACTCTACGCGTATAATGTCTCACTCGTACGATCACCATATGCTTAAATATAATTCCTTTGAAATTTCAGTTAGATTCTTGCAAGGCGTCACTCTAGCCACGTTTCTCTTCATGATTACTCGTGATTACCCAATAAGATTTGCAGCTAAAGATGAGAAAATTATTAGGTTTAACATAACAGAAGCAACAATTGTTAGGCTGAAATTACCATCTGAATCAGAGACATTTCACTTGTAACCAACACTCTTGTAAAGACACATTGTCTTCTTCCCAGATTAGAATCTGTTGCAGCACAATTTTAAATCCATATAAATTAATTTAAACTAGACTCCAAGTCTTTAAATTAGGCAGAAGTAAATTTAAAAGCTGAAACGTAAAATCAAGTGAATGTTTCTTTTTTAGTGAACTTGTTTGAAATCCTTATAGTAGACATGTATTTTAGACTTGCGCTGTTATGCACAATACTATCAACAATGAATATTTTCATTCATAGCTTAATAAGATTCCCACTTCGCTTAGTAGACTCGGCCTCATTATTTTAGTAATAATAATAATTGCTACTAATGGGATCAAACGATTTAAAACTAACGAGTCATTTGCAAGATGAAAACGAACGAGAAAAGAAAAAGTGCGAAAAGAAAACCGACCTTAGGGTGAAAATATTATTTGATTTGCCAAAATCTGTTACTCATTTGGGAGATTTAATCTTTCTGTTTTAGCCAGAATGATTTCTGCCACGGAGAACAAACGATACCCAGATAACGAATGATTTGCAAGGGGAAAACGAATGAAGAAAAGGAAAAGATAGCGAAAGGCAAAATGACTTTCGTATGACAATAATATTTAATTTTGCAAAATCTGATGCTCACTTGGGAGGTTTAATCAGTTTTTCTTCTTTTTTGGAGAGAAGAATAATTGCTAATAAGAACAAATGATCTCCTGAAAGCGAGTAATTTGCAATGTGAAAATGAATGAAGAAAAAAAAAGGAACAGAGGGAAAGACTTTCGGGTGAAAATTTTATTTAATTAGCCAAAATCTGATGCTCAGTTGGGATACTTAATCTATTTGCTTTATCAAGAATAATAATTTCTGCTAAGGACAACAACGCATTTCTGATAGCATAGAATCTGTAAGGAATAAATGAATAGAGGGAAAGGAAAACAAAACGATAAACGGATTTTGTGAAAAGTAATATTTAATTTGGTTAAAAATCATCACCAGTTAGAAAACTTTTGGTATTTTCAAGAATCGAAAACAAACTATATCTATGTAGGTAGTAATTTTCAAGGCGAAAAGTATTGGGAAAACACAAAGCAAAATTTTCGAGAGAAAATAACATTTAATTTGCCATTATCTGATGCTCAGTTGGGTGATTTAATCTTTTTTGTTTTAGCAAGGGCTAATAATCACTGCTAAGAACAAACGATTCCAGGTAGCGAGGAATTCGAAAGGAGAAGCAAACGAAGAAAAATACTGGAAAATGAAAAACGAGTATTAGTGAAAAATAATATTTAATTGCGCAAAGAAATTTAACAATAACGAAAAAAAATAATGCATAAAAGGAAAGAGAAAAAAAACCCAGAAAGAACTTGAAGTTTCAAGAAAAAAGAAGGCTTTAAAAATATATAAAAAAAAAGTTTTAAGCTCTCAAGGTGAAAAAGAAAGAAAAAAAAGAGTCAGTGAAATAAATAAAGAGAAGCGATAGAAGAAAATCATAAATAAAAAGAAAAAAGTCATATTGCCAAATGACAACTAAAAAGGGAAACGAAGAATATAAGAATAGATTTTCATAAGAAAGAACAGAAAAAATAAACTAAAATAAATTCAATTAGTCGACATTTATAGTTTACAGACGGCAGATTTTCATGTTTTTATGTAGAAGAGTTAGGGTTTTATGCTTTTAAAATATGAGAGTGGTGAATATAATCTCAACTGACAAGTCATTAGAAACACTGTTCCATAAATGTTATGATTATTAGGCGAAAATTCATTTTAATATTTAATTGAAAAAAAATAATGTTACGATAAACATTCAATTAAATTTATTTTGTATGTAGAATTCTGGAGGACTGGAAAAATAAGTACAAAGTTTTAATCAGGATTAAAGATTACATTTTTAAACATTTTACGCACAGAAACAGAGAGAAACACACACATATATATATACACACACGCATACAGAACGCAGATAAACATGCATAGATACATATCTATCTATCTCTCTTTCAAGATATATATATATATATATATATATATTTATATATATATATATATATATATATATATATATATATATATATATATATATATATATATATATATATATATTACAGTACTTTTCACTTCGTATAAGGACGGGGCCCCACGAGATAGAGATTTACGTTAAGAGTTAGTTTAAGATAGCGGAAGATAACGGTTAATCCTAACCTTGAAGAGATCAAGACCGGAGAAAATGTCCTCTTGTGATTTGGTTCCATAGCGTAGTAGTTTGTTGGAAGAAACTGTTTGAGTGGGACTTTCTTCTCACCGAAAGAATAAGAGGTAATGTGGGTGGTTTGATACTATGGAGGTGGCATGTCGGGTCTTAGCCGCGAAAGTTAAACCTGGCGAAACCAAGTAAATTAGTTTGTCCGAGCACTTTCCGTAGCGATAGAGAAGTGAGATACTCGCCACATCCTACCTGTGAGAAAAAGTTTCAACAAGGACCCGAAGTCTGGAAAATGAGGAATGGGCAGCTCCCGCTTAAATATGCCAACAGGACACCATTTTCAGCCTGATTTGGTTTATCTAAATGTAGTGAATAGCATGAAGAGTTTGGTAATTACTTAGACGGTACAGGAAACCGAACATATTACCTGCATTTTTAGCGATGGGTCGTAGATAGAAGTTTTACTTGAGGTCGTGTGTGTGTTTGAGGCTCAATATTCTCGCAAGGCACGGTGTATCCGCGATGAAATATTCATCTATCATGACAAGCGATACTTAATGGTCTGATCGGCGGTGATGGAATATAACTAGTTTGGTTTTTGAGGCATTGAATGTAAGCAGCCAGTTTTTCCCATCTGGGAAGTTGGTATTAGATACTAAGAGAGCTTAGCTGGCAATATTTTATCGTCAAGATTTTTCAAAGTGTGCCTCTATATAGCATCGATATTTACAAATGATCCGAGTATATTCTTAGGCAGATCCTTTATGTAAATGAGAAAAAGTTTTGATCCGAAAAGTGCCGACTGGGGGACACCTGCTTTGATCGCCAGACGCTTGGATAACTGGTCATTAATAACTAGCTTCAGGGATCTACATCTTAAAAAAGAGGTTATAATTGAGAAAACCATTCCAGTGATTCTATAACTGGAGAGCTTGCGTAGCAAACTTTTGTACCACAAATTATCGAATATCGAGATATCTAACGTTGTGGTCCCTGTGAAGTGTTTGTCGTTAAGGACCTCACTAAGTTACTTAGTACGTTAGCAATGGGTCTGTCCGTTCGAAACCCATACTGCTCGTCTAACAGGAAGTTTGTTCCTATTTAGGTACTCGATGACCTATTGTTTATTAAAGCCTCAAAAAGCTTAATGATGATACTGATGGGTCTATAGCGGGAGGTGGAGGATCACACAACAGCCGTCTTAAAAACCGGGTATATGATTGCCTTATACCGCTGGCTTGGGTAAGATTTCTTCTTCAAGTTTCAATTAAATAATTTTGCTAGAATCGGGGGATAATTCTAGGTTGATATTCTTAAGTAAGTTTTACTGGGTCAGTGGCTTTTTTCGGATCGGAGCTTTTCATAAAACTAGCGACTTCTAATGCTTAAGTGAGTATATTACTGAAATTGTGCTAAATGAGACGTGGGAATTTGGGGATGGGATGGTCTTTGTCATATAATGTTGAGTTTTAGGCAAATGATAGAGGTGAAAAGCTTCGCCTTGTCTACCGAGAAAGATATGACCTCAAGGCCATTTATAATTGGGAGCACAGCCGCATTGCCTCCATGCAGAATTTTGTTAATGATTTTCCAGAATTCACAGGATCCAATTTGTTTCTTTTCAGCATTGGCTGGACAGTTTGCAGAACTGTTTTACAACGATTGCGGACGGTTCTAAAGGGCAGAAGTTGTGGGGGCAGCATGTTTGACGAAAGTTTGGGATAAGAGCTTCCGCTATAAAAGGTCGAAAGTTGCCCCAATTTCCTTCATATAGCGAGGAATCGTACTATGAAACGGTAAATCAGGAGATGCCATTGGTTTGGAATTAATCTGGACATTGACTATCGAATGATTTGGCGTGCTTATTGGATAAACCCTAACATTATACTGCCCATAGTGCGTATATTTCTCTAACCTTATACTCCCCATATTGTGTATTGTTCTCTACCATAATACTACTTATAGTGTGTATAATGCTCTAGCATTATACTCTTCATATTTTGTTTCTTGCTATAACCTTATACTCCCCAACATTTATGTGTAATTCTCTAACCTTATACGCCCCATCATTTGTGTGTAATTCTCTAACCTTATACGCCCCATCATTTGTGTGTAATTCTCTAACCTTATACACCCCATCATTTGTGTGTAATTCTCTAACCTTATACGCCCCATCATTTGTGTGTAATTCTCTAACCTTATACTCCTGATCATTTGTGTGTAATTCTCTAACCTTATACTCTCCATCATTTGTTTGTAATTCTCTAACCTTATACTCCCCATCATTTGTGTGTAATTCTCTAACCTTATACTCCTGATCATTTGTGTGTAATTCTCTAACCTTATACTCCCCACCATTTGTGTGTAATTCTCTAGCCTTATAATACTCATCATTTCTGTGTAATTCTCTAACCTTATACTCTTCGTCATTTGTGTGTAATTCTCTAACCTTATACTCCTCTTCATTTGTGTGTAATTCTTTAACATTATACTCCTCATCATTTGTGTGTAATTATCTAACCTTATACTCCTCATCATTTGTGTGTAATTCTCTAACCTTATACTCCTGATCATTTGTGTGTAATTCTCTAACCTTATACTCCCCATCATTTGTGTGTAATACTCTAACCTTACACTCCTCATCATTTGTGTGTAATTCTCTAACATTATACTCCTCATCATTTGTGTGTAATTCTGTAACATTCTACTACTCATCATTTGTATGTAATTCTCTAACCTTATACTCCTCATCGTTTGTGTGTAATTATTAAACCTTATACACCCCAAAATTTGTGTGTAATTCTCTAACCTTATACTCCCCATCATTTGTGTGTAACTCTCTAACCTTATACTCCTCATCATTTGTGTGTAATTCTCTAACCCTATACACCCCATCTTTTGTGTGTAATTCTCTAACCTTATACTCCTCATCATTTGTGTGTAATTCTCTAACCTTATACTCCTCATCATTTGTGTGTAATTCTCTAACCCTATACACCCCATCTTTTGTGTGTAATTCTCTAACCTTATACTCCTCATCATTTGTGTGTAATTCTCTAACCTTATACTCCCCATCATTTGTGTGTAATTCTCTAACCTTATACTCCCCATCATTTGTGTGTAATTCTCTAACCTTATACTCCTCATCATTTGTGTGTAATTTTCTAACTTTAAACTCCCGATCATTTGTGTGTAATTCTCTAACCTTATACTCTTCGTCATTTGTGTGTAATTCTCTAACCTTATACTCCTCATCATTTGTGTGTAATTCTCTAACCTTATACTCCTCATCATTTATGTGTAATTCCCTAACCTTATACTCCACATCATTTGTGTGTAATTATTTAACCTTATACTCCCCATTATTTGTGTGTAATTCTCTAACCTTATACTCCCCATCATTTGTGTGTAATTCTCTAACGTTATACTCCTGATCATTTGTGTGTAATTCTCTAACCTTATACTCCCCATCATTTGTATGTAATACTCTAACCTTACACTCCTCATCATTTGTGTGTAATTCTCTAACATTATACTCCTCATCATTTGTGTGTAATTCTGTAACATTCTACTACTCATCATTTGTATGTAATTCTCTAACCTTATACTCCTCATCATTTGTGTGTAATTATTAAACATTATACACCCCAACATTTGTGTGTAATTCTCTAACCTTATACTCCCCATCATTTGTGTGTAATTCTCTAACGTTATACTCCTCATCATTTGTGTGTAATTCTCTAACCTTATACTCCTCATCATTTCTGTGTAATTTTCTAACTTTAAACTCCCGATCATTTGTGTGTAATTCTCTAACCTTATACTCCTCATCATTTGTGTGTAATTCTCTAACCCTATACACCCCATCTTTTGTGTGTAATTCTCTAACCTTATACTCCTCATCATTTGTGTGTAATTTTCTAACTTTAAACTCCCGATCATTTGTGTGTAATTCTCTAACCTTATACTCCTCATCATTTGTGTGTAATTCTCTAAACATATACTCCCCATCATTTGTGTGTAATTCTCTAACCTTATACTCCCCATCATTTGTGTGTAATTCTCTAACCTTATACACCCCATCATTTGTGTGTAATTCTCTAACCTTATACTACTCATCATTTGTGTGTAATTCTCTAACCTTATACACCCCATCGTTTGTGTGCAATTATCTAACCTTATAATCCTCATCATTTGTGTGTAATTCTCTAACCTTATACTCCTCATCATTTGTGTGTAATTCTCTAACCTTGTACTCCCCAACATTTGTGTGTAATTCTCTAACCTTATACTCCCCACCATTTGTGTGTAATTCTCTAACCTTATACTACCCATCATTTGTGTGTAATTCTCTAACCTTATACTCCCCATCATTTGTGTGTAATTCTCTAATCATATACTCCTCATCATTTGTGTGTAATTCTCTAACCTTATACTCCTCATCATTTGTGTGTAATTCTCTAACCTTATACTCCCCATCATTTGTGTGTAATTCTCTAACATTATAGTACCCATCATTTGTGTGTAATTCTCTAACCTTATACTCCCCACCATTTGTGTGTAATTCTCTAACCTTATACGCCACACCATTTGTGTGTAATTCTCTAACCTTATACTACCCATCATTTGTGTGTAATTCTCTAACCTTATACTCCCCATCATTTGTGTGTAATTCTCTAACCTTATACTCCCCATCATTTGTGTGTAATTCTCTTACCTTATACTCCCCATCATTTGTGTGTAATTCTCTAACCTTATACTTCCCATCATTTGTGTGTAATTCTCTAACCTTATAATCCCCATCATTTGTGTTTAATTCTCTAACCTTACAATCCTCATCATTTGTGTGTAATTCTCTAACCTTATACTCCTCATCATTTGTTTGTAATTCTCTAACCTTATACTCCTCATCATTTTTGTGTAATTCTCTAACCTTATACTCCCCACCATTTGTGTGTAATTCTCTAACCTTATGCTCCTCATCATTTGTGTGTAATTCTCTAACCTTATACTCCACACCATTTGTGTGTAATTCTCTAACCTTATACTCCTCATCATTTGTGTAATCTTTAACCTTTACTAAGCAATTTCCAAGGCAGGATTTTAGGAAGGGGTCAAGGATTTCGCCTGTCCTCTCGCGTCCAGGACATTTCAGTTTTTCAATGATCTGGGTTAGTTCATAGGCGATGGTGTAGACTTAATCATCGGTTTTATTCGGACAAATAAAACACTGTTTGTGGTGAATATTGAATATATGAAAGTTGGCCGAAAAAATTCGTTGAGGATATTGTCAATCCTCTATGACATTCAATCGAAGATTACCGACCATTCGTCTAGAGGGCGATGCAGATCAAAGACGAATGTGGTACTATGGATACGTCCTCATTTTTTGTACATCCCACAGGGAAACCCACCCTTGATGTAGGCACCAATTCCGTGGCCGTAGCGATTTAGGTGATCGAATTTTATTATAATGGGTAATTAGCCGGAATTGTGAGCTCCTGCGATGGGATTGAGACATTGATACCCTTTTTAGGCATGAACAAAAAGACGGGTTTAGACTGGTGAAGATGGAGTTCCACTTCTGAAAAATTGGTACGCAGACCCCTTACGTTGGTGTAGTAGTTGGCATAATTGGGGTCTATGCCGCCGATTTTATATTTTATCAGAGAATTTAATTTCTTCTTTGGCGATCTCTTCCTTTATGATGATAGCTTAGATTATTAAGTAGATCAATTCTTGCATGGAAGTGTCGATGACATCGACTTCATATTAACATTGTTGGAAGAGGAGTTTGATTTTGTCCAGCCTTTCTATCTTGAGACCAGAGATATTCTTCAGAAATATGTAGTTCTTCTGTCCATATCTAGAATTATTTCGTTTTGCATCATTCATTTTTTTTTTATTAGTGTTCACGTATTACTCGACATTTTTTGAATTGACTTTTTTTCATTGAGTCAAATTTTATCCTACACGGACCAAAGACTGAACAAACAATTACTTTACCAATAAATGCACAGACCATATATATAATTCAACAGAAAAACCAGGAACTAGATATCGGTGCTTTAAATCTAATACCCTTAAACCTTACACCTAAAACCTTAAACCTTAAACTTAATACTCTCAAACGTTAAACCTAATACTCTCAAAATTTAAACCTAATACTCTCAAAATTTAAACCTAATACTCTTAAACCTCTTAAACCTTAAACATAATAATCTTAAACCTTAAAACGAATACTCTCAAACCTTAAACCGAATACTCTTAATCCTTAAACCTAATACTCTTCCATTCTGAATGCTACCGGTTCTGCTGGTGCTTCTGTTACTCTTGTCTACATACATCAATACTTCTGTTTTTTTAATATTGAGGCGGATTGTTCAGATTTAGATTCCGTGGAAACTGACCGAGCAATAATCGAGCAGTATTAATAAGAATAAGACGAGAAATCTTTAGATATGTACAGCAGATTGAGAATAATTTAGCCTCGTGAATGAAAAAAAGTTTACAGGATGCAACAGACACTTGAAAATGACAATAGAGTAGAACAAGGTTTAAAGCTGGTGATGATAACTCTCGAAGATCATGATAGTTTGAATGAAAATAAGGTAAATGATACAGATTCCGCATCTCAAAATTCCAGGCAGAAATTTATTTTGTCTTGTGAGAATTTAATATATGATTTTAATATGTGAATTTCATATGTGAATTTAATACATGAATTTAATATGAGGATTTAATGTGTGAATTTAATATTCAATTTAATATGAGAATATAATGTGAATTTAATATTGAATGTAATATTAGAATTTAATATGTGAATTTAATATTGAATTTAATATTGAATTTAATATGAGAATTTAATATCTGAATTTAATATGTAATTTAATATGAGAATTTAATATCTAAACTTAAAATTGAATTTAATTTGTGAATTTAATATGAGTATTTAATATTGGATTTAATATGAGAATTTAATATTGATTTAATACGTGAATTTAATTTATGAATTTAATATGTGAATTTAATATTAGTATTTAATGTGAGAATTTAATATCTGAATTTCATATGAGAATTTATTATTGATTTAATATGAGAATTTATATGTAAATCTAATGTCAACATAATATGTGAATTTAATATGAGAATTTAATATGTGAATTTAATATGCGAATTTAATGTGAAGTTAAAATGTCAATTTAATGTGAAAATTTAACATTGAATTTAGTAATGAATTTAATATAAGAATTTAATATGTGAACTACGGTTTGTTCATGTGAATATCTGTTTTCGTTTTGTGGATGATAATGTTGGACGTGCAGTCAGATCTATTTAATCCGTGGCCCGGCAACATCTATGGTCCGGCATTTTTTGTGTTTTGAATTTAATTTAGAATATATATTTCTTCTTTCTTATTCGATATTCCTTTTTTTCTCTTCCTTTGAATTTTAATCTACAATCACTATTTGCATTTCGAGATTTTTAACATTACCTAAAGCAATCATTTTTTTTCTTCGACAACCGAACCCACCCAACTGTTTTCTTATATGGCCGGCTGATCACAACAGCGTTGTCTTATCTGACATTTCAATTGAATCCATTGTCTGTTTGTATAATGGTAAGAGAGGTTAGTTGCTTTCTTCTCTCTTTTTCTCTTGGACGAAGCTTCAGGAAAGTAGGAACCCAGTGGGGATAGATGGAAGCAATAAATAAAAAAAAAAGAAGTGGAAGTTTTAAAACAATATTAAATAAGAGGGGGAAGATTTAAGGGAAGAAAGAAAAGAAAAATTAATAACAGTGGGAAATCTGAACGTACAAATAGAACATTGAATGTGATAAAAGATGAAAAAGAAAGGATATTTTAAATGCAGAAAAGGATAACAAATAGAAAAGTGAAGATTTGCGAAGTTGCAAAGGAAGACATCTTAGCAATTTCAGTGTCCCGTGCTTACAAAAGTGTTGTGCTTGAGCCAAGAATAGTGCTGGCGGCGGTCTCTGACGGAAACAGGATTCTGATTGGATGCCTGTCCTCAGGCTCTGTTTCTAGACAGATGAACCCAAAGACCACATCGCAAATAAAAATCATAGGCCGATAGGGTGTGGTATGTAGAATATGGTCGGGGTGTTCGTGGAATAGGATCACCTGGTTTGTGCACGGATCTCTGCAGCCAATCAGATTGGCTGGCTGACTTTCCTGTTTGATGATGACTGTGGAAGGGGCCAAATTGTTTCAAAGTTATATGACCAGACTCTTCTGCACCATTCTTTCTTCACCACAGCCAACAATCTTGATTTGGCTTGCAACGAAACCATTTTAAATCGCTTCTCAACAGCCAAACTATTGCCAACTTTACTTTACACACACTTTTTCATATATATATCATTGATTAACAATCAAATATATGCACACGTAAAGAGTGTTTTATTAAGAGGGATCAAAGTCAGTAGTAAATAAATCAGTGTTATTGGTGGAAAATTATTTATTTCTCTATTGGATGATGTTATTTAGGTCATAGCAATTATGTGTGAAAAATATTATCGCCCAAATATCCGCCAAATCTGAAAGAAAAAGAAAAAATCCATAGACGCTTAAAATTAATTCACATTTAAAATCGATCCAAGTTATTGGAACACACTTTACTTACAAGGTCAGTCCGACATTTGAGATTTACTTACATTTGTGTATTTTTAACCTACCTTCTCTTTACCATAAAACAAGATGCCCATGCATGCGTACATAAAGGATAGCTACAAGAATTGGAAGAAAAGATGGAGACTAAATTATGAACATACATTTGTATGGTTGAGACGTAAACAATGAGTTGTAGAAGCTAAATTTTCACCAGGAATTGTTGGTTTGAAACAAAAATATGGTTGACGGCTATAAATGCATTCCTAAAAGCTGACCAGATATTTTTTTTAAAGAAAAAGAGTGACATTCAAACGATATGTCACTCTACTTGGATATTTGATACTTAGGCAAATTAAGACGACCTTATGCTCAGTCCTCTATGTCCCCAGATCTAAATCCTATGCAATCCACACACACACACACACACACACACACACACATATATATATATATATATATATATATATATATATATATATATATATATATATATATATATATATAACTTTTTCTTGGTAAGGTTAATGTAGGCCGTCCTATGTTTCGTTTTTAGGACAATTTTAAATACAATTTAAATGCTTCAGACATCCCTATAGAGGAATTCGAACTCGATGTTGAAAACGGAGCAAACTGAAGAAACCCCTGCTACTAAAGTATAACTCACTTTGAAAAGAATCGTCTCATCCCTCTGAGAGAATTAAGAATTAGAACTAAATCTCGGGATTACATATCATCCCATATGAGGGTCAAAACTTCAGCATGTACCTCATGTGAACTTTTTGCAAATCATGTGTAAGATTGTTGTCCCATACGAAACATAAACATAAAAAGTGAACTGAAAGACACTCATAGATCGAAAACGATGTGAGAGTCCATCGCACACACATTATATATATATATATATATATATATATATATATATATATAATGGAATCTCTCGTCGGTAGCGACGTATGATGATCTGACAACTTACTTGATTCAGTTTTGAAATTTTGTGGGAAAATCTTAATGAGATCACTGTTAGTTTGAATGACCTTTTAGATCATGTTCTAACTTCTTGAAGACGATTCAGACAAGCTGATTGAAAACTGCTAAGTCCACTAAAAACGGTGATCTCCTTTCTACCCGCTCTAAGGCTAAGAGCTCGAGAGTGTGAAGCGGTATATTGACAGCGGGCAAGATGCTTTCAGCTTGTCTTTGCATCTTATGGCCCACAGACAGCTTTTATGGAAATATATATATATATATATATATATATATATATATATATATATATATATATTAGGCAGTCACACATAAATTACTCGTTTTTGTTTGGTTCTTGATCAGGTCGATTAATAAATAAAGTGTATACTGAGATTGCATTTTCCTCTAAAAATAACGTTTAAGTAATAAAAATCTGATGGACTAATAAATGAAAAAATTCATTCTGTTCTTGAAAAATATATATATATATGTGTGTGTGCTTCAGTAATGATACCAAATTTCCAGGTGGGAAGGTGGATCTTATCGGTTTTAACGAAATAAAATATTACCATGGATTTTTAAAGTCTCCGCTTTCACACACACACACACAAACACACACACACACACATATATATATATATATATATATATATATATAGGGAGTGGTGAGTAAATTGTCACGATTCTTTGTTTTTGATTTTGTTGACAAAAGATTATAAAGTATCCGATGGCTACCGTCTGTGTGAAAAATAGCACCTTGACTCAACTAATTGAAATTTGTAAACAGCATGAGGTACTGTTCCTCATCCGTGCCAGAAATTCCAGATTGTATGAGTGTCCATTTGAGGATGGGACAGCGGATTCGGAAAGAGTTGATGAGTTTAATTGTGATTACGAAGGTGTTTAGATTGATCACTAGTGATGGCGATGTTATGCTTCCATTGATCTTCCCATAGACCATCAGACTCAATAGAGAGGCCTACATCAGGTGTCTTGAGGTGCTGCACACCTCGGTCATATAGGGTGGATAATGGAAGATCCTATTTCTGGTGGCAGGACTCTCAAACATGCTACACAAGAAGGAGATCCCTGTCATGACTCTCAGACAATTTTTGCGAACACATCAACCTTTATATCTGGCAACCAAAACACTACACTCCAAGACACTTGATTATTATGCGGGAGAACAGTTGTACAAGAAACAAACAAAACTCGTCGTAAAACCAAAGATGAACTAAAGACAAAGATTATGATTCCATTCACTAGCATAAGCAAGGTGATCGCCGAGAACAGTTGCATGAAGATTCCGAAGTCAGTTGACGTCCTTGGTTGAAGCCAATGGCTATGTGATTGAAAAAAGTTACTCTGTAGTATTATTTCAAAATATTTTTATGTAATTTTGGTACATCTGTTAAAATGAGATGTCAATATTATTTTCATTTTGGTCTAATTTATCCATCGCATATTAGTGGACATTTTATGCATGGAACAGGTTATCGCCGAAGGTTGTTGACCTCTAACTTCATTTTTACATCTGCATATGATCTACACATGATATTGAGTATTTTAACTGAGAAATATACCATATTTTAAAACTATATTTCATTATATATATATATAATTATTTATATATATATATATACACATATAATACATATATATGCATATATATATATATATGCACACACATAATATATATACACATATATATATGTACCTATATATACGTGTATACATATATTTACATATATATATATAAACACACATATATATACACATACACATATATATACACATATATATATATATATACACACATATATATATACATATATATATACATATATATGTATATATATGCATATATATACATATATATATATATGTATATATAGACACACACTATATATACTAACACATATATATATATACACACACATATATATATTTACACACACACACATATATATATATGGATATATATATATATATATATATATATATACATGTATATATATATATACACGCACATACAAGCACACACACACACATATATATACATATATATATATATATATATATATATATATATATATGTGTGTGTGTGTGTGTGTGTGTGAGTGTGTGTGTTTGTGTATTCAGATACAGGCACATATATATTTAGTGATTATATATTAAATGTTTCTGTTTTGCTGATTTTCTTTATTTTTCGAACATCCCGATATATTTTTTCAAGATAGTTACCTATAATTTCCAGTATTACATTTATGCTGATCTCGCCGCTGGTTAAGGAAAAAACGGTTCAGTTTTATGACTGAACAGTAAGACGATCATCCCTGATGAATTGGTTATCATTAGGAAGACTTATATAAGAACACAGTGTGTCTCCATCACTTCATACCAGATTTGAACTTAGACACGCTTTTACCTTGTTTATTAGCGTTCTGGAAACAATGGATAATCAAAGGAACTTTAAATTGACCTGCAGATTCCACCATTCACGCTTGTGATCCTTACATTAAGTTCTCAAACTTGTGCAGACAGGTGCACGTATACAGACACAAACATATACACGCTCAAACACACAAATATTTATTTATTTCAAATTAAAACAAAATATGGTTTAAATTTATAAACATTGTAAAATGAACAAATTTCTCCACAAGAAATAGTGTTTATATATATATATATATATATATATATATATATATATATATATATATAGCGAGAGAGAAAGGGGAGGATAGGATACGGAAAAAACAGGGATAACACAGAATGAAAAAATAAGGAATAAAGCAAAACGTCATTTATAAATCTAATGTTTCACCTTTATTTAAGAGAAAAAGTTTCATTATGCTATCATGTTTCTCTCCATATCTCCCCTTCTCTCTTCCCCTGCTCCTCTTCTCACTCCCCCACTTTCCCTCTGTATTTATATATATATATATATATATGTGTGTGTGTATGTATGTATGTATGCTTGTATGTGAGTGTGGGTGTGTCTGTTTGTGTGTAGACGGGTATACGTTTTTACCAAGCTCTCTGTTTGTTATTGAGCATATTTATTTATTTGCCAAACAGAAAATTGTTACTTAACTAGTCTCAATGAATCAAATGTCTTCATGTCTTATTACATATATATATATATATATATATATATATATATATATATATATATATATTACGTTGGTGCGAAAATAAAATCGTTTTTTGACGTTAAAAAATACGTCAAAAAACGATATCATTTCGGCACCAACCTAATATATATATATATATATATATATATATATATATATATATATATATATATATATATATATAGAGAGAGAGAGAGAGAGAAATAATAGACCTAACTATTTGACATGAAATCGACAAAATTTTACATACAAACAACCCCGGCCTTATATAGGGATGACGGACTGATGATAGTGTCAAACACCAGAAGATCAAATGAAAAAGCACTTTTCAAACTCTTCAAAACCCTCGATTTTGAAATGGAAGTCGAAACGAATAAGAACATTGTCAAATAAATGGATGTAGAATTAAATCTACAAACTGGCAATGTATCCCCATACACGAAATCCACAACAAAATTACAATGCATGAATGATAGGTCGAGTATAATAACGCAAATCCTCAAAGGAGTAGAGTCCACGTTACCTAGAAATTGCTCTAGTAATATAATTTTCGGAGATAAAAAGAAAGAATATGATAGCTTTAAAATAAGAAGGGCATAAAAACTAAAATGAAATTTAAACCTGAAATAAAATAACAAATGAAGAACAATTCTAGGAAAAAATATCATTTGCTTTCAACCCAATTTTTAAATTAAGGTCAAGTATTAAATAGGGAAAATATTTTTTTTCAAATTACTTAATAAATCTTAGGCCAAAATTTCGAATTACATAAAATATTTAATAAAAACACGAAGCTACATTTGAACTAGGAATTTATAAGCACCAATAAAAAGATAAAGCTCCAGAAAAATTTCAAATATAATGTGCTGCAAAACATTGTTAACAATCATATATGCAATTGCAGAAATAAAAATTGATCTCCGTTAGATGGAGTTTTCAAAAACTAAGCAGGAATTTACAAACAGATGTAATAGATACAAATGTTCAGAAAAATATACATTGGGTGTAATGAGATTAATCTTAAAGGCGTTGGTCCTAAATCATCTTTTAAACTAGGAAGCCTTAGAAATTCTAGTAGACTAGCCAACTATGTGTGGAAATTAAAATAGGTTGTTTTGATCCATAAAAAAAATCAGATTATAAAGCAGAAACTTAAAAAAAAATCAAAACCTTACAACTATCATAGCAACATCTGTATGAGTTTAATCCTAAATATGTGTGGCAGGCCTCGAGTTCGAGAAACCTTTGCTCTTTTCTTAATGATTTATGCTTCGTTTTCTGATGGTGGCATCACTAAAACGCAAACCTGGGCAGGGTTAAGTGATCAGCGGTTGATCATGCAGCACGTCTTCCCTCTCATTACCGTACTTGTCCAAGGAAAAAAGCAGTAGCCAATACAGCTTTGCGTCGGCGTCCTTGCCGAAATTGGCAAAAGGAAGTTGAACATAACTTCGGACTGATTTAGGGACACCTCCTCCAGATTTGTCTCCAGGTTTTACTCCTAAGGTCTTTCCCATGACTGGCTATAGGCGCAAGGCAACCAATAATTCGACATATGTGTCACAAATATGGCATATTCCCAGTAAGCTTCATAGACAAGTAAATAGATAAGAAGAATGTCTAAACAAAAAATACGCAGAAGATTGAGTACCATCAACAAAGGAGATATGCACAAACAAATAAGGCAGCTAACAGGACACAAAAACATGTTTGTCAACAGGCTGCTTAAAATCAAAGGAAGGAACACTCGTATTAGAAAAGAAAAACAAATCCAACGGTGGGGCGAGTATATTGGCGACGAAAGAGAACAACCAGCAATACACAGAACTAGCGACGAACCTGAAATTCTAAAAGCCGAAGTAGAA
>OZ010595.1:102256331-102276331 GCA_963932145.1 Acanthosepion lycidas
AACAGAACCATCGACAAATATTCTGATCTATTCAATTTCACTCAGAAAACTTGAGTTACTCCCTGGTATTCCGGATACTTTCCGATGGTGTAGCATGCAGGGCCCGCCTCGGTTGACGAAGAGGAAGTTATACTGATGACATGGATGGTCATATTTTGGATAAAGATGATTTTGAACATAAAATTAATATTCTTTATGAGTTTCTCTGAAATTTTTATAGTCAGTTACATATCTTACAATAAACTTTTCCAAATGATAAATCTAGAATAGAAAATGAAAACGGTACGGACACATACCCTGTAAACATAAAAAAAAAAATTGAGAATGCGGAATGTTTTGCAGCCTGTGAAAGTCCTTTGCTGCGATAAAGCAAAGTATTGGCTCAAAAGAGATGTGACTTTATTGATCCATGGAGAGAATCACGATCACATCTCCCTTAGCTCATCAGAGTCGTATACCGCAGTAGAAGTGGTATTCCTTGGTCAAGATAGACAGATACTAATTACTAACATCATGCTATGACATAGTGGACTTTCAGTACTAATAAAAATCACACTTACCAAAAAAATATTTCTTAAGAAATGAACTGAAAAATGAAATTTTGTTTGGTTACCCATTATTTAACACGGCTTTTTTTCATATTCACTATACGTAATATGTTGGCTTACAGTCATATCACGTTGAAACATCCGTTCCCGTACGATCAACGAGGCCTCGTAACAACCTTGATGGGTGAACACTTGGAAATACTAGTTAAACTTGGATGTGCGGTCGGTGGAATGAATAAACTTCTCGTAACTGGGAATCGGAACGCCGAGTTCGAATTTCTTGTTGAGTACGTTATACTCAATTGCGAAAAATGTAAAAACAATCACCTCCTTGTACCACCCCAGAAATCACTTGGCTTCTTTAATATGCTCTCTCTTTATAAGAGTCAGAATAAACTTACAACCTGATTATTTTCTTTAATCAATTAACCCCAAGCAAGGCGATAATGCTTCAAAGACGCAAGCGTGTGTGAAAGATACTGAGAATACTTTAGAAGGAGCAGGTGTCACAACCCTAAACAAGGAACAAATGATAAACATCAAGACCGAGGTGGAGTGCGAACAGTACGATAGTGGAACCTATCCACTCCAAGCTAAGCTGGAGCTCGCTAATTTCCAGGCCTGACAGAATTCAAAATCTTTTACTCTGCCTTATTTTCCATCTTATAGACCCATTCCAAGAGCTGTAATATCTTAAGCCTGTCGCTACTTTCATGTTAAATATACACACGTTCCAATCTTTAGTGTCACCTGCTAAGGCCGTTGAAGTCAACATCCAGTACATCCGCAGAATAAATAAACTCCATCCCGAACTTATTCCTTTGGTAATAGGATGTTTCACCTTAAAAATATTTTTCCCAAGAAAATCAGGAGACAAAATGGGATATTTAATGCCAACAATATTTTTATTGCTGGTAATACTTATATGTATAAGTTTTTATAACATATGGGTATCCATTGTGATGTTAACATATCAGTTAACTTTCACGGAAAACGGAATTGGCAAATGGTAACAAATCGCGTCATAATATGTAGCTTGTTCTTTGATTTCGGAAAGCTATGCATTTACTTCTCATTCTACATATAGGTAAAGTAAAAAATAATAAAGAAAATAAATCTGTGGACAATCTTGATTGCCTACGCCCTGAATGGACGTAACATTAAGACAAATGGTCGTCATCGGGAGAAATAGTCAAAGGTGAGAGTTAAGAATTAGGGACGAAAATCAATCGCTACATTCATTCCCTTCGTATTCTTTGGTAATAGGATGTTTCACTTAATATTTTTTCCCAGGAAAAGTAATTTTGAGGAAAAGATACTCGTGTGAAGGATTTTCCGAACTTTACAATCTTGAACTCGTCAAAGCTAGGGGCATATATCCTCCCTATCCTCATTATCGTCAATTCCTACATCATTTTTTTTTTATTATTATTTATTTTCTAATCACTCATTCCATTCAATAGCCTTCTACCATGATTGGTACTTGAGACTTGTATTGAGTTAATTTTAGGAAAAAAATGCTTTTCGGGATTGTTTTTGTATTGCATGATTAATATTATATGAGGGATAACTCATTTTGTAATATATCACTGAAAATCAGCTGAAAATTATCTATCAAATAAGAACAAGGAAAACCTTATTTTCTACTCAAATGACCAGATAATATATTTATTTGTAGGAAAGAAGATATTTCTGAAATACATCACCAGTCATTAAAAATTAGGGTCACTGTAGCACATTCAAAAACTGCATTTTTCAAATTACACTTTAAATCTATTGAACAGATTTCGTGAAATACAGACAAACCTCTTATCAAGGGACTAATTGGGCAAAAGGGTGGTCCGTTAAAATCGTTTTTCTGTAGATGGGAATTGATTATTTTCAGTTATAAAACCACTATAGTAACTACCACTAGGTATAATCATAATGTAAATACTACAAACATATATATATATATATATATATATATATATATATATATATATATATATATATATATATAAGTAAAACGGCAAACGTTTTGGGTTGTAATGTGGATTTAAAAAAAAATATTATGCTTTATTTTCCATAATTTTAATTGTTTTATAACCCTTCACGCAGAACTTTACATGGCTAGTTCAAGAAAGACATTTGGGTCACAAACACAAAAACGAGAATGTCTCATATCGAGAATATTTAACATCGAAAAACATAAAGGAGAAAAAATTAATTATTTTTAATATGTTGATATCTCCACTCTTTGCCTGGTGACGGTCACGAGACCGGAAACACATGTAGTAAAATTATGGAGAATAAAGCATAATAAGTTGATTTTTTAAAATCAACATTACAACCAAAAGCGTTAGCGGTTTCTCTCTTCTTTGTAATATACACACTTTTTTCTCGTTGGAACTACTATAACCTATTCCTTTTATATATATGTATATTAAACAAAATATCAAAAATAATATATTTCTATGCTTACTTTCTCAAGCACATGCTAATGTATCGTACTTTATATACTATACACCCGTCATGATTTACCTGCCACCCGCGCCAACCAGTCAATATGAGGACTGGTTCCGCTAAGCCCGCAAAATTTGAAATACATTGCTAACTACTTGGAAGTTTTTTCCCTGCAGAATATTTTTTGTGCCTGCATATTTTGTCCGTTGCAGAAAAGGTCCGTTGATGGGTGGACATAGATGAGAGATTTGTCTGTATATATTATCCACTGTAGCAAAACGGAAATGTCAGAGACGCATAAGAAGGAGAGAAGGCTGCGTGAACTTAAAACTGACAAGACATACTTGCAGAAGCCAGGGAAAACCTCGAGTGAACACTTTGATCAGATTGAGTGAAAGGACGTCAGAGCAACTAGAAAGTGTGGAGGTCAATAAGAAATAGTCAATTATATCAGCAAATATATGAAGTATATCTCTCAAATCATGGATAGACGGACCTTATAAAAGTACAATTTTTAATTAAACTGTAATTTATTCACCCTCTCTCTGGAGGTTTTCAGGTTTAGGTTTTTTTGGTATTTAGGGTTAGAGTGGTCGATTTGTTTAGTTTTACGGCATATCAATGTCAAGGGGTTATTTAATGCCGACAAAATTTTTGTTATCTGTCTATATTTCTGAGTTAATTTATTATGGACACTATTTATATTATTCGGACTATTGTCCTCATCTTTTTTTTACACTGTGCTATGTGTCCTTGAAGACATCTGTGTATGAATTTCTGGGTATTATATATCTAATGTCTTCAGTAACCATTTTTAACCAGTGATCATCATGCAATTTTTTGCTGTTATCATTTTATGTTTTTACCAGAGCTCATATTGCAATTTTTGTTGTTATTATCGCTCTTTTCTGGCATTCCTTAGTACTGGTTCCCATACTGTATCCATTTCTATGCTTGGTCTGCTCAGGAGATTTTTTTTTTTTGGCTTAGCTTATATGCTGATTCCTTAAGTTTAAGAATGTCCCAATGGTGTTCTCTTAATGGGACAGCCTATCTCCCCTTTATATTTCTTTCCGGAGCTGCACGGTATAGCGTACACATAGTCTTTAGTTATGTTCTCCTCTACGCGGGGGTTTTTCTCTCTTTTGAAGGGTGTCCTGAATTTATATGGACTGCAGATCCTTTGTATTTTCTCTGATAACACCCTCATATAAGGCAGGCAGACTCTTTTCTGCGTGTTATAGTCCCCTTCTTACACCCTTCTATCCCAGTTTTTTGGGGGCTGCTGCCATGTACCCAGGGTAGTTGTTACGTTGTAGGGTACTACTTATACTGACCACGAGCGAAAGAAAATCTTTTGGTGTCGAAGAGGCATGTGACACTATTTATCTATGGTAATTAGCTAACTAATTAACCATAGAAATTAAAAACGGGAAATACTTAAGGCGAGAAAGAGCTATATCGAAAGACAGACTGGGCGACATTAAAAGGAAGAATTTATTTTATTTACAAAAAAGATACTTTTCGCAAAAAACAGAAAATCCGTAAGAAAAAGCGAGATTGTGATTCTGTCACAATTAATTGTCACAATAAGGGAGTGACGCGCCAAACGAAATAGAATTCTGAAATAAAAACAAAGCCAACAAACGCATGCGACCATAAAAAGAATTTCGCCCTGAAGCCACCCTTGAGACTAGAGATATCATTTAACTTTAATTTCTGGTTTCAGCGAGGGAAACCATCTGGTATATGCACGAATCTTGACATGAGAAGGAAAATCGAAAAGGGGTTCATCATTATTGCTTATTCAAACTGTTGAGCGTCTCGAAAATGAGTATCTGTTGATGAAAGAATTTTAAGGCATGTGAAAAATAAAGAATTTAATTACCACCCAGTTAAAAGTTGACTG
This sequence comes from Acanthosepion lycidas, assembly GCA_963932145.1. NCBI lineage: Eukaryota > Metazoa > Mollusca > Cephalopoda > Sepiida > Sepiidae > Acanthosepion > Acanthosepion lycidas. The sequence goes on from OZ010595.1 coordinate 102,261,234, forward strand.
GTGGAGAACCCAGGTGTCGGGTTTTTTGACAATGATTAATGAGTCCGTAGAGGTCCGAGCTAAGTGGATTTGGGATGTGATAAAGAATTAATTGCAATCTGGGATTTGTAAATATTTTGGCCGAAGAAAAGAAAAAAAAAGAAAACATGGATTTTGTAAACAAAATTCTGAAATAATTCTAAGAGGGCCGGTCAAGCCACACCCAAACGCCCGAGAGATCATTGGATAAGTGGTAGCATGGGTGATAGGCGGGGGTGAATGTATAAGAAACACGGAGAAGTTGTTAACACCCACTGAAGGGATTGGTATGAGATAGCAATGTGAAAGAGGAAGAATCTAAGAAGATAATTGTCCTCCGACCTTCCTTCACGGACGAGGGAGAAACCCCTCTAATGGAAATTGATTAATCTTCCAAAAATGGGAAGTAATTAATTTTCATGGCCTAAGAACAAAGAGAATTCTTTTTGAGAATTAAGAATTGTCAAGGAAACCAAACCATGTCAGGCCCCCACACCGAGTTTGGGTCGGTGTCCATATAAACGAACGTCTCGAAGCAGCTAGTCAGTAGAGTTCGGAGTTGCAGTCAGTTCCAGACAGTTCGAGTTTGGAGTTAGTTCGAGAAGTTGGAGACCATCCACACAGAAGCTGACCGAAAGATTTCCACGTCCTCTCTGTTACTTTTTTGTGGTATATATATATATATATATATATATATATATATATATATATATATATATATATATATATATATATGACTAGTGAGACAATCCAAATGACTTAACTTCCTTTATAGTCTACCAATAGAAGGTTAACCAATCAGAAGCTGCAGAACATGATATCCGTCGTGTATAAAGGCGGCCATCTTTGTTTACCCTACGGAAGGACCAGTGCCAACTTGACTGGCGAAGATGATAGAAGGAAGAACTACGCTCTGCTACTTTGCTACGATATCCACTGCGAACCTGAACTACGCTTTCCTACTGTCTCCGAAATATTCACTGCCAACCTCTGGATTCTATACTCGAAGACGACCGTCATGAAAATGTCTAACACTCTCGACCTAGTCTTCCTACTAAAAGCAAGTTTTTATTGACGAACGACTTAAGATACCATAACTCGCTTAAGAAACGCAAAAATGTCAGGAATCTATAGAAACGGGCTGGGAGAGAAACACACTCATGTATTCAACAGATAGATAAAGATAATTGTTATTTCTCAACATATTTGAACCTCGTAAGTTACTTTTATTATTTATTTTACTTACGCTTGTGCGGTATCACCTTTACCCCGGATTCAGCTTGCACTACGGCCCGACGCCTGATTGATTTCGCCTATTTAAGATCAAAGTCACAACGTGGGTAGGTTAGACTTGAGATCAAAGCAGTTACTTCGGTAACTAGGCGTTGGAGGCGAGCTGAGAACGACAAAGCTGGTATCGAACCGGAAACGACCAGATCGACCGGGACACAGGCCGTTGGCAGCGACAAGGAGTCAACTCCAAAACGCTGGTGGAAGAAACCTTACAGCTTCGCGCCGTAACTGGGAGTTGACCACGGGCCGACGGCACAGTGTCATATATTGACGTCGCGACCAATGGACGTCACATATTGGTGCTCGACTGCGACCGTGACAACCGTTGGGCTTCACAGGCAGTTACATTTAATTGTTTCGACACTGAAAGTGTGGGAACGAGATGGCAACCTAGTAGCGCGCTTAAATTGATACAGTTGGGGTACCAGTAAATGTATTTTGTCAGAGCAGTTGCCATGAACATATTTATAGAAAAGACAGAGAGATGCCATAGCCCGTCCGTGAGTGAGTGAGTGTAGATGAGATGCCAGCAATTAGGAGGAAAGGACTTCCACTGGCAGGAAGTTGGAGATAAGAAGCTGTTTGAGAAGCGACGGCTACATTTAACCGTTTCGATAGTGAATGTGTTAGACATTGATGTCAACCTAGTAACACGCTTAATTTAAAATTAACGACATTTTTAATTCTGTTTATAAATACTTCTTGCAAAATAAAATCCTCACATTTGCTTTGATAAAGTCCATTAGCTTAGAAATGTATTCGTTTTACCGTTTGAGTTATTTTTATACGTAAATTTTTACACATGCATGCACACGTATACATGCACACATATGTTTATAGATATATGTGTATGAGTGATTTTGTGTGTGGCTGTGTGTGTGTTTCTGTGTATCCATATGTGTTAGTCTGTAACAATGTTTTTATGTATTTGATTAATTAAAATATTCACCGCGTAATCCTGGCTAAAGGCATTTACACGTGCTTCGATTTCTAACATTTCAACTTAAATATAAATAAATTTGAATTGCAGATTCTTTAACATCTTTGGCATTTTTCAGATACCAGAATACAAACTAGAAAAATAAATATGTTTTTCTTATAAAAAAAAAAAGCAACATATCCTTGGATGTCAAGCGGTAACCGTCACTTAGTGCCAGAAGCAAGTAATAGAATGAAAGTTTCGGGAATAAAACTTTTGCTATTTAAAAAGAAAAGGACTTTATAAGTATAATTTATTATCAGTGTCAATTTGGGAAAGTTAGTCATTTTTAAAGGAGTGCTACGAATATTGTATTAATATTCCGTGACTCGAAATATTTTCTTGATTTTAATTTCCAGTCTGTAGTTGCTTTCGGACCAGCTCTTTAGGTTGTTGAATAAAGAATTCGTTTAAGTTGTATTCTCTTGCAAAAATACAACATTAATACCTAAGCAAAATTTCTGCAGTGTCCTTACATTTTGTTGGCGTTCACATATTATATTAAAATTTGCCCTAGTCCTTGCAGAGCCTTAGAGTTCTTAACGTATTTCTTAATGGTGCCAGATTCGTATTCTCCTTGTTCTTATTCTTGTTCTTAGCATTCAGATTTTTAAAGGAGGCAGGTCTTTTTATCTTGAAGATTTACATAATACAGTCTATATAATCTTCCGATTTGGTAACATCAGAATGGGGTGAGAATGATAACATAAGGTTTAGAAATATCGAAAAAATTTGAAAAATTGTAAAGAATCACCTTTTACAGGAAATTTCAGTGTTGTGTCCTTTTTTTCATTCATTTTTTTGTTTGTTTGCGTATTCTTTCCTCTTCTTTCTTAATCCTTCTTTATTTCTTATTTTTCTTTTTCTTACTTTCTCTCTTTCATTCTTTTATGTTACTCTCTTCGTGTTTTATTTTTTCTTTCTTTCTTTCTTTATTATTTTTCTTCTTTCTTTTTTTTCCTTTATTTTTTATTACTGACGTCATTTCTTATATTTTTTCTTGATTCTTTTTGCTTTTGAATATTTCCTTTCTTTATTTTTTCTATTTTCTTACTTTTCCTTTCTTTCTTATTATTCCTTTTTTCGTTCTTTCATTCTTTCTAAATTTCCTTACTTTATCCTTTTCTTACTATTACTTTCTTGGTTCTTTCTTTCTCTTTATTTCTTTTGTCTTAATTTGCTTCTTTCATCTTCCTTTCTTTGTCTTGCTTTTCTTTTACATTTGATTTGATTTCTTTCAATTTCATTCTTTGTCTTTTATACGGATGTACCTTTTTCCGTGCAATCTCAGAAGATATTTTTCCTAAATTCTTGCATCTTTTTCACTCTTAAAATTCGTACGTAATATATTTTTAAATTATAATAATATTTGCATGTATTTTTTTTTCGCATTTGTACGATTATATACTGGTGAACGTGCGTTGGTTAAAATATGTGTAGTCACGTATAAATAAAGTAAATTCAGTCGCATTAAATATTCTGCGAAACCGACCAAAATTTGAATGAACATATTAAATAAACATATAAAATATTAATATACATACATAAATATACGCATATATATGTGTGTGTATGTGTGTGATAGATTTTCGAATGTAAACATATTTGTCATGCATATACATGAAGTTACATGTGGACAACTAATCAAAGAACACCGAAGTTGTAGTGCAATTCTTAACATGCACATCTTGCAGACAATCCTTGTTAAAATGATCTTGCTCCAAAATATTGGCCTTGTTACACACTAAAATACATTTAAGAAATATATAATGTCACATTTTAATGACATTTTTTTTTAGTTTATTCTCCTAATTCTATTTTTTCTTTTTAGGAACTTTTTTTTTTTTACAATTATGTTCACTCTGTAAAAGGCCCAAGAGCCACTCGATGTAGAGGCACACTAGTTAACAGAAACAGTTTAAGACATCGATAACCCTACACTAGAACAGGTTAAAATTGTAGTCATCGGGGAAGTATCCTTTTGGATGACGATTGCATAAAGTAGCGGTTCGTGGGAAGAAATTGCTTTAAACTTACGTATGGAATAAGGAGGGAATGAGTGTGGTTCTCTATAACATGATGGTTAAAACCAGTGGTACTACGGAACTAGTTCGTTTGAAATCATTCCATTTGAAATATGAGTAGCACAGCGACAGAATTGCGATGTTTCTTCTGTTGGAAAGGATTTGTCTTCTGGGAAATGCTGTCAGCACAAGGATGCGAAAACGGTTTGGAATTTCTAGTCTCGATAGAGACAAAAAGCTTACACTTATTAAATATTTAAAACATGTAGCTCTTGTTCTGTTATGTACTGCCACCTACTGTGATGTGGAAAATTGTGGCTCTCCACTACTTCCTATCCTTTGTAGCTTTAAGCAATGATTGGCTATTCATCATCTCTTCACTCTCTGCTATCTATACTTGCAAAATTGTTACGTTTGTTACTCTCTGTTTTATACTGCATGCCTCGCCTTCTTATGAGTTTTAAATTTTCGATGTTTGCTTTCCTTGCTAGTGTTTACTAATAAAACAGTGTAATAAAAAATTAAAGTTCCCGAGTGAAAACTTCAAAACACATTTGTAACTTCGTTTTATCTACATAAAGACAGGCGAGGAAAATTCTGTATGATCTTTGCCCGTCTTTCTAAGATACTTATAGTTTTCTTTATTATATGATAGACTAAAAATATGTAGAAATAACTTGTAGTAAATACTGACACAAACGCTTTTGCTGTTTTCTAGTTGTTCGTTATTTGTAATTTTGTGTTTTTATTCTAACCTGTCTTGTAATAAAGTAATAGCAATCTGACGTTGGCATGCCTGCAAAACGTCTTATACACTGCGACAACTATGAAACAACTAATATCATGTTTAGTCCTACAGAGGTTACAAAAATAATTCTATCATCTTTAAAAGTATTTTGCGATAAGGAGATTTTAAATGATAAAATAATTTTTTTTTTATATGAGTTTGGCATATGAGTTTTAAGTATCGGACTAAGATCACTCCTAATTTCTCGTCACCAAGGTACGTACAAACTTTTTTCAAATTAATTAAAATGAATCGAATAATTCCGTTATTATTATTTTTTCCGTATTTTTCCAATGCACCCAGTGCACATGTTTGTTTTTCGTATGTCCATTCCACGAAGTTGTTCCTTACAGATTGATCACAGATTCTCGATTGGATTTAAATCAGAAGAGTGTCCAGGCCAGTCTAGCACTTTGATGTGATCACTTGCCAGTGTGTTCGTGCAGCGTTACAAATTTTCGTAAGCTTCCATCACAGACAATGGCCGTAGGACAACTAGTCGTCAGTCGAGTAAATAGTTTCTTGGCGTGAAAAAATCTAATGCAATCACTGATGACGCAATATTTTTCAAGGCCAAACAAATTTCATCATACACCCCGAAAATAGATTTATATTACAGCACACCACTGCAAATGACCTAATCTGAGGGAAAAAAAAGAACACCCTAAAACTGACCGTATGTTGAAAGAAAGGAAACTAAAGCGGTTGTTTCAAGTAATTTGCACAAGGGTCTAATTAACGAATTCGTTGTTGGAAGTTTTACCTGATGATCCTGAATCCTTAAAAAAGGATTTAGGTGAAATAAATTATCGTAATGGTACCTTAAAGTGGTTTGTTTTTCATTACATATTAGCTCTGTCCTAACACTGAGCTCTCAGGATTTCATCCTCTTTGGATTTACCAATTCGGTTTACCAATTTCCTTATAACTTAATTATATATATATATATATATATATATATATATATATATATATATATATATATATATTAAGTTATATATATATATATATATATATATATATATATATAACTTAATTATATATATATATATATAACTTAATTATATATATATATATATAAATTCCTGATTCCTCTTGTTCTAGTAGACGTTGTGTCTCCTTCGGTGTGTCTTGGGACCGTGCATAAATACTCGTTATTTATTCCGCTGCTATTAACTGCAATATATGTTGGAAAATTTCGCAAAAATAGCGTGGCTAATGCTCAAGTCGTACTTTTGTATTTGGTAAAATGCGACACATCTAAACAATCAGGAAAAAAATTCTCTTCAGCAAAAATATTTGTTTATTTTGAACACCTTTACCCTTACGCGTCTTACGCTCGAGTTAATAGCGTAACTTTAAACAAATATCTTGTTATAAAGTTTATTTTCTTTTATTTCATTTTATTGACTCTCTTTTTTTTTCTGTCCCGGTTTTTCCAGATCTGACGTTTTCCTCCCTCCTCACTCGATTTTTTTTCTCCCATCGTCCAATTTTCAATGTCGGCAAACATAAGCTAATTATGACCCGAGGGGGAATTCAAAATGGTGGATAAAAACAGCAGCATTTTTTCCCCTTTTTTCCTGGTCTTCTTTACACTCTACCTTCTTGCAACAACACTGAAAGAGAATTGCCAAAGATGATTAGTTATTTCTGAAGAGAAAGGTGAAATGTCCAAGTTCGGGACCAAATGTAGAAGCAGGAAAATGGGCATTATACGAGGTACTGAAGAGGGGAGGAATCTGTCTGTTTTTCCCCTGGGGGTACAAACAAAGTCCTGTAACAATAAAAGGGAGAAGCAGGAGGACAACGACGCAAGGACTGGGGAGAGGTCTTTGTGGCGAGGGAGAGATTTTTGTGTTTTCGAAAGGAAGAAGGCACAAATATGGCGAATGACGATTAGAATCATGATAATAGATCTATACATTTTTGAAGCGAAACTGGAGGACCGAGATCAAATTCCAACTCAGTTGTTACGTTCCCTTTAACAAAAATGCCCTTGGAAAAGGCGTGAATCCATTTCTCTTCCTCCTCCTACCTCTTTTCCAACAAGTCATAGAAATTCACAGATATTAAGAAAAAGGAGGATGTAGAATGAATTGTTCACCTGCATTCTGATCAGACAAGTCGTTATATATTATATATTGTAGTTATAAATAAAATACACGATACACTATACTATTACACGATTACTATAATTATTATTTACAGCGTAAAATAATCTCCTCTTTTATTATCAATATCATTATTATAATGATTCAGTTTAATTCCTTGTCTTCTCAAAAATATTGTTATTAATTCGGAAAGTCAAATATCAAATTATTTTCTTACCATTACATCGGTCTCATTGATCAATGTGTTCATTATTATTATTATTATTATTATTATTGTTATTATTATTATTATTATTATTATTATTATTATTATTATTATTATGTTTTGCCTTTGCTTTGTGCAATACGAGTTGCCTCCACATCTAACCTTGACTTCAAGATAAAATATTGTTTTTTTTTTCTTTCAGAAGATACAAATAGGTTATGTGCCATGCGGTCAGAGAGAAAATATGTAATAAGGGTCAATGTATGGAGAAAAGTCTACGCCATAGTTAAAGTAAACATTATTTTGATTATTATTATTGGAGCAGGGGGGTCAATTCATATATTTTAGGTCGGCAACAATTTTTCCCAAATATTTGTTTACAATTTTGCTATCATTCCCAGAACCTCAATAACAGCAGGTAATGTTGCCGTCTTCAGATGCCACATTCTACTGATTTCGATCCCGAGGTTCTTGCATTTACTTATATGCGTTTTTGTTGGATCAGCTGAAACCTTTTGAGGGGGACAGGTGTTTTCAGTATTAATTTCCATAATTATGCCTGGTGGATTTTGCTCAATCTCCATATGGTTATGGACGTTGGAATCCATGCGGATGGTAAACACTTCATTCTGTACAATTTATAGTGATTTATGTTCCAAACATTTCTCTTTGTGAGGAGGAGGAATGCGCGACATATTAACCAATATATCAACATTCCCATAGGAACTTTGTGCAACTGGAGTACAAATATACAAATGTAAACATACCAATCATATGACAGATTCGAAAAATCTATACTACACTCTGACACCACAGCCAATTATGTGCTATATAGAGATAAATTCTGATAAAAGCGGCGTATATCCATGCAGGTAGGACTCAACTAGAAATGTTTTCATGTCGGTTAAGCTGCTGAGACGAAGGTTTTTGGCATAGCTTTCTGACATTCAAACATTAAAAAAGCAATCCTCTCGTTATCCGGCTATGATGTCCTTACATAACGGCTACTCAAAGACAGAAATATACAATGTTTCACGCCTATGGAGACAGACCTAAATAATAATTCAATCCAGGCAACTGAAAAACATATTTGTGTTATTAAACGAGATATTTAGTTTGGTGCGTCTTATTTCATGAAGAGAAAACATTATTATGGGAAACGTCTGTAAACCAGAAACGTCATCCTGGGTAAGACGTTAAACTAAATCCGCGTGCTGGGTAAGACGATGAACGACATCCAGCAGCAAAACCTCTGTTCAGGAAGTTTTGTTGAGCGTGGAACCACATCTTAATTGCTGGTGTTCCCAAGTCCACCCTTACACAGGGTGGTAGCACCTGTTAGGGTCCCAGCTATGGGCAAATATTTAACTATTAGCAGCTAAAGTTTTTGAAAAAAATGATTACCAGCAATACAATTTTGAAGGAAAAATATTGCCATAAACAGATTTTTGACAAAACAAAATATTACCAGCAATAAAAAATGTCCTAGGCATTAAATAACCCATTGAGGTTGATATGCCGTAAAACAAAATAAACCAAACCAAACCTAACCAGAAACTATGATCTTGAATTGGAATGAAATGAGTGTTAGAACCAACCGTAACTTTATAATAAAAATCAGTGTACAGAATTAGTAAATACTAAATACTAAATACTTCAAATACATCTGTGAATGCATCAGTGAAATAAATTTAGTATCTGAGTTAAGTAAATTGAAAACGGAATAAGCATTCCCAGATGTAGCATTTGCTAATACTGCAATTTGGTACGAAAACTGAAACATTAACCTGAAAGCTGGAGCCATGTTCTTAAATATCTTCATCAAATCGAAACGTCCCTGTGGATGTTGTTTAGAAATATGTAAATTCTCTGATGTATACAACGATTTCTTAGATTGATGGTTAAAACTGGCTTTGAGCCAGTGAAGCTTATGTGTCATGACGAAGACCATCTTTTCTTTAAAATTTGTAGACTCGGCGTACTGAATGACAAACAGAGAAGTGTACCAGAGAATAGAAACCACTTCCCTTGAGGACATTCAAGTAGAGCAACAATTGAAATGAACACAACATAAAACTCGAATTGAAAAGAATGCCACAATAAAATGTTGCCATTCCAATAAAAGCTTATGAAAGAAAACGTTTCTCGAATTACTCGCCTGTGTAACTCCCATCCGTTTACTTACAACCCTGATAACTACAATCTTCAAAAATTTAAATCAACGTCAATCGCCATCTTCTATCTTCCTGAATCCCGTTCATAATTTTTCATTTCCTGAATCTTCCCTATATTCAACCTTTTCTTTCATTTTCACTTCCCTGCGTACTAGTGGCATTCCTGCCTTCTTTTGAGTAAAATGATTAAAAACAAAGAAAACCATGTTGGAAAGACCGATAACAGTCACTGGACATGAGAAACATGTCTTCTTGAAAGATTGTTACAAGTGAACGATTTTATAATTTATTATTATTATCATCGTTTTTTAATTAGTTTTCCGTTGTATACTCGTTTCATTCTCCGTACCAACCAGTGAATGGAAGCACAGTATTTTCTATTGATCACTTTTGTAAAGAAATGTAAAATCTCACACATTTTATATAGATAAATCTCTTCATAATATGTGAACTGTACTTCTGAGTACAATTTTTTCCATTTTATTATGACATGGTATTCCAGGAATCCCTTCAATGAGTTGTATCGTAACCATTTCTAATCTATCAGAGTAATCCAAATTCAACTAGAGGTATTGTTGCTCTCATATGCCCCATTTCTTTAAAATTCACACTTCAAGATCATTGTATTTTGATAGTTTTTTGAAGATCTTCAGAGCTACATTAAGATTTGAAGGGACTTCTCTGTCAATCAAAAAGCACTTTGATCACAATGTCTGGACGATTAGCTTTGATTGTTCTCTCTCTGTGTATTGTAAAGTCCCATAAAATCGTCACAAGTCTTATCTCTCTAACTGGACATGGCTGATGTCATTTTCCGTGCTTATTTTCCAGTGAAGATATTCGCCCACTCCATCATGCCGAGTTTTGTATTTATTATTATTATTATTATTATTATTATTATTATTATTATTATTATATTTCGTTTGATTCCTGGTGTGTAGAGATTTCTTACCGGGTCCCGCCTAGAGACCTAAGGCTAAACATGGCATTATGACATTTTCCACTGACCAATTTAAAAAAAAAAATAAAAAAAAAAACACACACACACAAATATTTTACATAGATAAAGCCCTTCGTAAGGTGTGGTCTGTAATCGTGAGAACAATTTTTGTATTTCTTTATGGGATGGGTTTCCAGGAATCCCTTCAATGTGTCTACTGGAATCTTTCCCAACCAATCCGAGGACTCCAACTACAACAGAGATTGTTGACGTTCCCATGTGTCTCATTTTTGAGATTTGAAATTTATTATTATTATTATTATTATTGTTATTATTATTCCTCCTTCTGAACAACCTCACGCGTTAGTTAAGAAATTTATTTTGAAATCTCGTCTTGTAACTAAAATTAATAAAAAAATCATTTCTTTTTTTTACATCAACAGTCTATATCAAATACTTTTTGAAGTATCTTTGCTGTTCCGAACAAGCATGCTTTTCGGAAAGACTCTATTTTCCAAATAATACTCCTAAGCCTGCCATGGTTATCTGTCTTTTCCAACCTTTCAGAATGTCTATCTTTAAATCATTGAAGTTATCGATTTTCTCTTTTTCTTTGCTTACAGGATAGAAAAAAAGATTTGCTACTTGATAGATGTCACCTGTTCATTTTACACAAGTGTCAAAGAGAGAGGAGACATCTATCAGGTAAAAAAAATCTTCCTTCTTTTTTTTCGTTTTTTTTTTTTTTTTTTTTTTTTTTTTTTTTTTTTTCCAACGAGACTAAATCTGGTTTATTGTTCTCTAAAGTTGTCACTTTCTTTATCGGAATATCCCACAGGATTTTCACTTTGCTATTCTTCAGCAAAATGAAATGCCTGTGGGATATTCAGATACAGACAGTGTCAATGTTGGAGCAAATTATTATTATTATTATTATTATTATTATTATTATTATTATTATTATTTCCTTTGATTTATGGTGTGTTCTTATTTCTTTCCGGTCCAGAGACCTAAGGTCAGAAATGGCATCATGTCATTTTCCAGTGAGCAATTTAAAAAAGAAGAAAAAACAAATACACACACATTTTACATAGATAAAGACCTTCGTAAGGTGTGGGCTGTACTCGTGAAAACAATTTTGTTATATTTCTTTAAGGCATGGGGTACCAGGAATCTCTTCAATGTGTCTAGCGGAATCTTTTCCATTCAATCCGAGGGCTCCACCTACAAGAGAGTTTGTCGCCATTCTCATGTGCCACATTTTTTAGATTTCGATTTGAAGGTCATTGCATTTTTTGAAGATCTTCAAAGATACATTGCAGTCTGCAGTGACTGTCATATCAATAAGGAGGCTTTTCTTGCGGTCGCTAATAACGATGTGTGGGCGATTATCTTTGATTGTTATTTTCTGTGTGCATTGTATAGTCTCATAAAATTATTACAGGTCTTATCTCTGTAACAGGGTCTGGGTGGTCTTCATACCAATTTCTTTCAGTTTCTTTTCCATAGAAGTTGCAGATTTTCCAGTGCAGATATTGGCCCAGTCTGCCAGGCCGGGATTTATATTCAGTAGGTGCCAATACCATGCAACCTGGTACAAGATGATCAATTTTTTCTTGATATTTATCACAGAATCTACATTTTGGACTGAAAATATATTTTAGTATATGTGCTTCATAATTTTCTGCTTACCAAGTATTGATCTTGTGCACCAAGGATAAAACCTTCGTTTTCAGCTTCTAACTCTGCACTACATAGCGACTGATGGGTACGGTGTTTATCTACATCTGCTTATTTGATAGGGGCAGAGTATTGACCGTGAAAAGGTTTTTTCTTACCATCGTTTCTGTATCTGGTCGGTTGCATTTGCGTTTTTTTTAAGTCTTTTGCAGCATCAGTCGGTGCATCATGCTTTACTTGTATATATACACTCATTTGAGACTCAATTTTCATTATCTCGAAAAAGAATTCAACAAGTTGAAAATGTATTATTATTATTATTAAATGGTGGAGTGGCATACGAAAAGCTAATGCTGGGAGCTGACGTATGAAGATTAATCTAGCATAATTGCAATTCAGACTGAGAATGCAAGGTACATGCATCGCAGCTAAATATGTAGTGAAAGTTTCAGCAGCGTGGGCGATTTAGATATTCCTTCATGTTGAGTAACCCAGTTCACTAGGATCATCTCCTATTTTTTGTGTTCTTAATTATCTAGACGTGATACACGAGTCGTCATAGCTACCTCATTCTTCAAATTTCAAAGAAAGAAAAATGGACACTATTTACATTATTCGGACTATTGTGCCCATCTTTGTCGCCGTATATATTACAACGTTTCGACCGTTGTACGCTCCGGTCTTCTTCAGGTGTTTGGAATGTTGAACTGAACCCTTTATTTCGCTCACTGAGGTAGACTGTTCTAGTTCCAGGTGACGTGTTTAATGGATGCCAGTTATCAGTTATCTCCTGTTAATTCCCCTCTCCTCAAGGAGACATGGCTCAGTGGATAAAGGCGTTAGTTAGCTCCAGTGGCAGGACCCAAAGAGAGTGTGTTGAATAACTAGTTAAGGGGGTAGAGAATTTGGAGACGGGAATTAACAGGAGATAACTGATAACTGACACCAATTAAACATATCACGTGGAACTAGAACAGTCTACCACAGTGAGCGAAATAAAGGGTTAAGTTCGACATTCCAAACACCTGAAGAAGCCCGGAGCGTATAACGGCCGAAACGTTGTAATAAATATGGCAACAAAGATAAGAACAATAGTCCGAATAATGTAAATAGTGTACATAATACCTCATCTCAGAAAGAAAAATGGAATACTATAAAAACACTTTCATAAGGCATGAATAGTGATGCGGTTCTTAAGCAATTACGGGACTTCTTCAACTGCTTAAAGTCATATTAATCAAATATGTTATTGAACGATTAATTCATTCATTTTCTACTGCATATGAACACTTTCTAGTCTGTTAAAAGCTAGAAATTATTTTTAGATTCTAAGAAAAATTTTTTTTTACATAATAATGGTTTAGTGAAAAAATACAAATTAACTCGTACATGGGGGAGAGGTAGTGGATTCATACTCTCTCCAAAGGGTATTTTGCACGTAAGTAAGTATAACGATCTGAAAGAGAACTGGAAACTCTTAACAATTCCGCGCTATTATCCATTATACGAGCCGCACATCCAAGCTTACAGCACCTGGTCAGCTGTCTAGTTGCTTCACTTCGTTGATCATACGAGAACCAGTCATTCAACAAGATGTTGCCTTAAGCCTTTACATTGTACAGACTCGTTGCCCCTCGTAATTTAGTAGGAAAAATATGCAGATATTAACACATCCATTATCAGAGTATCATTATTATTCGTAGTAGTAGTATTAGATTCAAAATAGTAGTAATATGTAGTACAAATCATTTAATTTTCTCATTCATCTCTACGTTATAAAGATTCCTACTTTCCATTCGATTGATAATTGTTGAATTTTGGATGGTGGGATCTAACTTATTAAAAACATAGATTATGTGAGACGTTTCGTCCGAAGAAGTCTTACATGACGAAACATGTTACAAGAAAACTTTAAACATTTTGACATATATTTTTACCCCAAATCTATATATCTATACGCATACACACACACACACACACATATATATATATATATATATATATATATATATATATATATATATATATATATATATATATATGTATATATGTGTGTGTGTGCGTGTGTGTGTGTGCGTGTGTGTGTGTTTATGTATGTGTGTGTGTATGTGTGTAAAATTCTCAATACATTTTATAATGTGTGCATGAATTCACAACACGTGGTAATAAACAACACCTAATCAGGGAACAAATAAATAAAGCAATCTCCACACCTAGAGAAGACACCCTAATGTACAAGATTAAAAATAAATCTAGCCGCATCCCTCTAGTAACCACTTTCACCCCCACTCTGCCTCTACTATCCCAAATAATCAAAAGTCGTTGGGAAATACTACATCTCAAACCAGACCTTTAAAAAAAATGTTTAAAGAACCCGGCCTTCTAGCATATCGCAGACCTAAGATCCTAAAATAAATCATAGGTAGCAACCACATTTCAGGGGATAAGATAATCTAAAACTAACAATAAAAACAACAGGATTTTCCTTACGATGCAACAACAAAAGAAGTTTATGCTGCAACCACATTAGTCACGCGAATTCATTCACTAGCTCAGTCACTAAATCTACATTCAAAATCTACCACGATTCTAACTGTAGAAGTCATAACATAATTTATCTCCTAGAATGCACACTATGCCAGAAATAATATGTAGGAAAATCTGAATGGCCCTGTCACTACAGAATTAATAATTATAGCAATCGAATTAAGTCGACTCCCCATGAAAAATTATTATCTGTAGAACAACATTTCCGCCTAGAAAAACACGATTTTGAAACCCATGCCAAATTCACTATAATTGAGAGAATAGAAAAGTTCAGAGTAGATAACATTAGAAAGATTTTAGAGTTCCATGAAAATAAGTGGATACAACGTTTAAAACA
>OZ010595.1:102278831-102331331 GCA_963932145.1 Acanthosepion lycidas
ATAAAAAACCAGATATATATACGCACACACACACACACACATATATATATATGTATATATATATATATATATATATACATATATATACATACAAAAATGTACACACATATACCTACATATACACACATACATCCATAGGCATCCACTCCTTACCCATTTACACACACTTGTACATATGAACATACGCATACATGCGCATAAACATATATACCTAAAACCTTATATTTCTATACAATTAAACAAAAAAAAACAATGTATCCCTATATCTATCCGTTTAGCTATACATACATACACATATACACGCACATCTATACCCACATACACATATATATATATACACATACATATATATGGGTACATATATACACCAACACATACGCACACCCACAAACATACATATACATACATATATATTACATATATATATATATACATATACACACATCCCTGCATATATATCCTTCTATATATACCTACACCCACATACGTATACATGAATATATACACATACACACACATATCCATACATATACATACATATATATACAAATACACACACCCCTAAATATATACCTACATATACCCGTAGCCAAGTACGTACATACATACATACATACACACACACACACACACACACATATATATATATATATATATATATATATATATATATATATATATATATATATATATATATATATACCCACATACATACAAATGCATACATATAAATTAGAATTTAAAAACTACATAAGTAAAATTTCAACAATTTATATATACACATATACCCACATTCATACAAATACGTACAAATACATACATATAAATTAGAATTTAAGAACTAAGTAAGTAAAATTTCAACAATTTGGGCGTAAAGAAAAAAAAAAAAAACAAAACCATAGCGCATCACAAAAACACACAATGATCTATATAGAGATAAACAAAATAAACATAATAGTCATTCCGTTAAAATGTCATGCCCGATGTTTTGAACCAAGATGGAACTGACATAAGTGACAGAAAGTTACAAAACGGTGTTTATGTTTTGAATCTTTTCTTATGTCTACATTTAGAAAATATCTCATTACGAAGATTCAACAGTTCATCTTGATTTTTATCTTTGATAATCAAAATTTTTTCCGCCAAGCACAGATCACACCGATCACGGAAGTTATTAGGTGTTTTGGCTCTTGATAGGTATCTCCATTTCAAAAGCGGAGTTAACCCCTTATCCACCAGATCCCAGTAGTGTTTGGATAAGGAAGTTTGACTTCTAAGGCATCTATATCTAAAAGAGTGTCTATGGTTGTATAGACGCTACTTCCAATTACCGGCGGATATACCTATATATCTTTTTTTCTCGTTTATATTTTCCCCGGGAAAGATAGTTGCCTCGTATATTACATTTTTGTAGTTACATTTACCCCCGATTGGGCAATGATCTTTATTCCTACAATTGCAGGTATGGTTACTTGATTGAGTCACATTACAATGGTAGTTTCTAAGTATTCTGCAATTATGGGAAGATATGATTTTATCCATATTTCTAACGCATGAGTAACTAATTTTCAGAGTGTTCCTATTGAAAATTTTACTTAATGGATGTTTACTGTGAAAATGTTTATCAATTAATTTCAGAAAAAAACTTCCTATGTCAATATTAGAGAGCTTGCAATATGGTGGGTTGAACCATATTACCTTCCTCTTTCTATTTTTAGATCTGTTATTGTTCTGATTTCCAAGTTCTCCGTTATAGTTTAATTCCTGTCTAAAACCACAATTTTTGAGGGCCTGATTGTATATAAATTTATTATCATCAAAGACTTTTTGGCTAGAAGATAGCTTATTTATTCTAGTATTCACAGTTTTAGGGATGTGGTCTATCACATGTTTAGGGTGGTTAGAGTGGACGTTGATATATAGGGGTGTTTGATCAACTTTATGGAAGGGTTTAAAGGTATCATTAGATAGATTTAGTGTAATATCCAAAAAGTTGACTATTTTCATGTTGGAAGATATTTCAATTTTAAGGCCTAAGTATTTGAAGGCCCTAATTATCTTCTTATGCATGCTAGAAGTCAAGGGGCCATTGCTATTTGGGACAATGATTAGGCCGTCATCTCTATAAATTCCGACTTGGCTAAGGTTAACTACTCTACTCAAGGTGTCGAGAATATATATGCCCCCCAGATCTGCAATTTGGGCGGAATCAAAGGCCCCCATAGGTACATCGAAACTACCATTATTCTTCTTCACCCAAATATATATATATATATATATATATATTCTATTTTTTACATTATTAAATCGACAAAAGATTTTGATTAATCCTATTGATTTTTTGTTTTTGTTTACTTATAGTTGCCATTTATAAATATTGCAACTGTAAATTCATTTATTTTTCTTTAGCTCTTCTAACCTGAATATTTTATTAATTTTGGTTGTAAGTATGTAAATATTTGTGTGTTGCTGTACCCACTTTTCTTTCTTTCAAGTACCTCCATGTAAATTTCCACCGTCTTAATTCTTTCGTTGTATTGACAGATTGAGGGGAAATAAAACCTGACAACGCGCTTGCTCTCTTTCCTACACCTTCGGTCTATTTTGAGCTAAAGGGTAAGATTTATTTTGTTGGCTTTTTGTGACTTTTTCGTCATCGTCTGCTTATTTATCTTCTTATGTTACATCGAAAATAATTGTTTTTTAGGAGAAGTAAATTTAATTAGCATATATTTTAGCGTACACCCTTGTTCCAAGAACGGAATATTTCTTTAGGCTTGTCAGGTTCACATCGGAAAAAAATAGTTGGCAGTCAATCGTTGACAAGATGCCCCGGAATGGAAACCTGAATTTGGAAAATATACATAGCTAGTTTTTCAAGTAAACGGAAGAGCCAAAGATGAGAACTATTAATTGCAGTCACTATAATGATGCATATATGAGAATTTAAAGATTTTATTAGCGTTTTAACTGAAGACGAAAAATGTGACACCAAAATTCGAAGGCACATTGCATAGCGAAATATGTCTTCCAAAAGTTAAGCAAAGTATTAAGAAAAAGGAAAATTTCTTTTGCGACGAAGAAAAGAGTACTCCAATATAGCGTAATATCAATTATTTTATAAGGCCGTGAATGATGTACATTATCTTAAAAGATAACCTAGAGAGAAGAAGACTTAGAATGATGGTCGTACAGAGGGATATTGAGAATAGTATAGACTGAATATATAAGTAACTACAAATTTGTAAGGAAAATAGAAAACAAAACAACATTTATACATTGAATCAAAAACAGACATTAGATGTTTCTAGGACATATATTTAGGGATTAGGGCTTGGAAAAGTTGACACTCATAAGACATACCGAAGGAAATAGGGACGGAGAAAAAAAAGGAAAACACCTAACAAGCTTGTATAAATATTTAACTGATATGGAGGCAAAAGGCAAATAGACAAATTTTAATAACTGCTACGAACTGTACGCTGTGGAGAGATATGACTGCTCACTTCTGGGAAGTATCAATGTATGGAAGTTCCGGGTGATAATCTAAAAGCAAGTCACGCAAGCATATTTACTATCGTTTTGCTTTGGATTCCCATAGGTTATACAAGATTTATTGTAGTTTTAGAC
Organism: Acanthosepion lycidas; assembly: GCA_963932145.1. Lineage (NCBI taxonomy): Eukaryota > Metazoa > Mollusca > Cephalopoda > Sepiida > Sepiidae > Acanthosepion > Acanthosepion lycidas. Next base: position 102,282,462 of record OZ010595.1, read on the forward strand.
TGTATTAAAAAAAAAAAAACAATTATTGTGAGATGCCATGTGACTGAAATTATTGCCTAATTTCCATTAAATGATGGAGTTTTGTTTTTTCCGAACCTATACAAAATAAGTACTTTTAACGCTGATTTCCAAGGACGAAAGTTTCTTAAGATCTTGACAGATTGACGAAGCAGAAACTCACTAAACAGCTTCTACCCTGTTTGATTCATGTCTAAGCTCATAAAATATCGAGTATTTAGAAGAGATTTGTCTAGCAACCTTTCAGCATTCCGCTAAATGTATCTATAAAACTTGCTTCAGCATAAATCAGTATTAGCTTTGAATATTGCTGCGTCATAAGCGCAATCATCATTATTTATGAACAAAAAGAAGTCGCAAAAGACGATTTGCCAGTCAGATTTGATATATGAGCAGATTTACCGTATTTCGTTTCTTGGTGCGCGTTTCGAAAACAAAAGAGTAATTTGCCTATCAGCATTAGCGAAAGAACTATTATTGATTTATGTTTCCAACATTCTTCATAAAACAGGTCTACACAGACATACAGGTACGCAAATGGGAGGTGGGACATGTAAAAATGTGTACAAATAAATAAATATCTTCTCTCTCACTCATATATATATATATATATATATATACATACACACACACACACACACACACACATATATATATATATATATATATTATTAAATAATATAGACAAGTTTCGTCTATTTATTTTCAGTAAGTCCTTTTCATATTGTCTTATAGGTTTATTAACATTATCATTGAAGGACATACACCCACTTAAAATTCATCCGAATCTATTACTGAAATTACTATTAGTTTGTACTACGGAAGTCCCTTTCTTAGATCATAGTAATAATAATAATAATAATAATAATATATATATATATATATATATATATATATATATATATATATATATATGTATATATATATATATATATATATATATATATATATATATATATATATATATATATATATATATGCAACGTGATAGTGTCTCCATGCGTTCAGTTCTGTGTCCGAAATTTAGCAATTTCTACATGTCGAACCTCGAAAATAATTTATTTACAGATGTTAAAAAACCTTCCATCTATCTAAGATGTGTTGATGATATCCTGATGTCAGTTAAAAATACAGATGAAATACTTCAATTTCAAAAACGTTTCCAAAATTATTATGTCCTTAAATTCACGTATGAACTCAATACTACTAATAAAATTCCCTTTCTTGACATATTGATAAACACAAATAATAACAAATTTCGCCATACAAAAAATCTACCAGCATAAATTCATCTAAACTCAACTACAGAAGCGAATATCCATATTGCTAAAAAATAGCAATTATAAAAAAATCTAATACATCGTGCCGAAACTAATTCATCTACAAAACAGATTTTTTACAGTGAACTAAAGAACATAAAACAAACACATTAATAATAGCTTTCCAAACTATATAGTTGATGAACAAATAAAATGCTTTCTTAGAAGTCTTAATACTAAGCGAAAATAACATAATACTACTTCAACTAATCCCAAACATATTAATCTCTTATATCGTAGTCAAATGCATACTAATTATAAACAAGATGAAAGTATACTAAAAAAATTAGTAAATACTAATATATCTACAACAGATCCTAGCAAAAAAATTAGGTTAATCATATACTACACTAAATCTAGTATATCCAACAAAATTGTTCGAATTAATTCTTCCCCATTCCGCGTTAACCATTTGCAAAAAAAAAAAAAACAACATAGTTTACAAATTCAAGTGCCCTTTGGCAGATTGTATCTCTAATGGATTAAATAATATTTATGTTAGTCATACCACAAACTCGCATTCACGACGCTTGACTCAGCATTTGAATGATAACTCTAACATTTTTAGGCATTTAAAACAACATGCCTGGCTGCGTACACAATTCCGGAAAGTCCTTATTGAAAACGCCAACTATACTTAAACATGAAAACAATAAACAAAAATTAAAAATTCTTGAAACTATATACATAAAACAGTTGAAACCTAACCTGAACAAAATAAACTATGAAATCTCCACAAACATTCGTAAATGTCTACAATTGATAACCGAAGCCATTGGTTTATACCAGCAGCTTCCCATACTTAATATTTCTCGTTTACACTCTTGCGTGGTCATGTGTGACGTCACAAACTGTGACGCGATTTCCGCTTCCGCGTCTCGTATACACGTGTTAGTCCTTACTTTGAAATTTTTCATGCAACAAAACAGACTATCATTATTGTTCCATGTATTGTTTGATATATTGAAAAGTAATTGTCATCTTTGATAATCGCTTATGTAAACCGAAAGCTTAGATTAGATTTAAACATGTATCAATATGGGGATTTCTTTCGTCCTTGAAAGATAATGCTATTAAACATAAGGCAATATGAAAGGAATTTACTTAAAATAAATAGACAAAACTTGTCTATATTATTTAATGAAACATGCGTCAATGAAAAATTGCTGCCTAAATATACACAATATTTAGGCAGCAATTTTTTTGTTCAGGTTAGTTTTCAACTGTTTTATGTATATAGTTTCAAGAATTTTTAGTTTTTGTTTATTGTTTTCATGTTTAAGTATAGTTGGCGTTTTCAATAAGGACTTTCCGAAGAATAAATAAGTATATATATTTATGGCCTTATTCGTCGATGTCGACAGTCGGCAGCGGAAAATAATTTATTTTAAAATAGAGCGCCGCTCATGGTTGAAACAACAGACGCACGATCGGCACTGTTTTTGACAACGACTACGGTAGTAAAATGTTTTGGGTTCATCCACCGTGGGGCATTTCCGTCTTTGTTTAGACTCTACGGTGCGCGGGACTCCATTGTCTTCATAGTTCTTTGCTCCCGTGAAAACAGCAGCTCTTCACCCCACTCGATACCCGGTAATCGCACCCAATCCATAATAATCACAGAAAATCGCTTCGTGACGTTTTACACTGGCCTTTGAAGCTTGTGTGCTGGCTCGTAGGTCGGAATTACTAACAAAACAATTCTAATTTCATTGTTAAGCCGCCCAAGTTATAATCTTCTAACATTTCCAAATATCTCTAAAATCATCTAACATTACCAAATATTTGAAAGAAAAGACAGTTTTAAGCAATATTAAACTCGTTGATTTAAAATATGTTTTCCCTTGGCAACATCAGATATATGCCCTGAAAATAATCACAAAAAATAGATTATTACTTGCTAAGATGTATCTAACCGAAAAAAAAAATCTTTGAAATATTGGTTGAATACACGCTGATAAAATGATTTCCTTCTCCTTGCCTAAATTGTTTTCTCGTAAGGATATCGTCAATAGTCAAGGAGGAAACAGGATAGAAAATACGAACCTCAAGTCTAATTAACCAACGCATTAATCAGAAACATTCCAGATTAAAATGCAGATTTGGCGAAACATGAAAAATTCTAATAAACACCTCAGTGCAAATTAATTGAAATAAATGCTTTAGTTTCCTTCTTTTACCATACTGTCAGTTTTAGATCCACTTGAATGACAGGATGTAATCGATTTCTGTTTTTCTTCACAATACGTCATTTGATGTGATTTGCAGTAATATGAATTTCCGAGTGTATGACGACATTTGTTTGGCCTGAAAAATATTGCGTCATCCGTGATTGCATCAGATTTTGATCAGGTCTAGACACTATTGTAACGAATGTTGATTAGTTTTTCTACGGCCATTATCTGCCATGGACGTTACTTCAAGTAAGTGTACGAAAATTGTAACGCTGCACGAACACAATGGCAAACCTTACCAGTGAGCAAATCAAAGTACTGTAGACTGGCCCGAAATATCTCCTGATTTATATTCAGTGGAAAATCTGTGGTCAACCTGCAAGGAACGAATTCGTGGAATGAATATACGAAGTGCACTCGGTCATGGTTAATTGGATAAATACGAAAAATAAGTAAATAATAACGGAATTATTTGTTTTGTTACAATTTACACAATGGTGTACATCAGGCGAAAAGGAATTCCCTACACTTGTCATCAGCTCAAAGGATGACTATTGTAACGTACCCTTGTGTATCATCTGCAATTACAACAGAATTTGTTTAATACTCCCCCAGAATATTCCCTAGTGTATTTGTTATGGTAATGTTAGCCCTTTCTATAGAAAGACACATTTCCCATTCATTGACAGGGCAGACAGTACAGATGTGGATTTAAAAATTATAAAATCAGTGGAAAATGTCATAAGTCTCTGGCTGAGTCACGGAAGGAAAGGTGTATACAACAGAAATCCAAGGATATAATAATAATAATAATAATAATAATAATAATAATAATAATAATCAACAAAATGATTGACGTAACTTTACCAATATTTTTAAACAGTGTAATAAAAATAATAATATTAATAAGTATACCTGCCAAAATCCAATCACCCTCTCTTACAAACAGTAACATACCAAAAACATTCCATCGGAATCTGTTTAATACTCTCCTAGTATATTCTGTATTATATTTATTATGGTAATGTTAGCCCTTTTCCATTCATTGACAGAGCAGACAGTACAGCTGTGGATTTAAAAATTATAAAAAAGTCGAAAATATCATGATGTCATTTCTGACATTATGTCTCTGATTGGGACACGGAAGGAAAGGTGTATACAACAGAAATCCAAGAATATAATAATAATAATAATAATAATAATAATAATAATAATAATAATAATGATAATAATAATAATAATAATAATCAACAAAATGATTGACGTAACTCTACCAAAATCTTTCAACAGTGTAATCAAAATAATATTAATCAGCATACCTCCCAAAATCCAATGACCCTCTCCTACAAAATCACTCCATCAGCAAAGAAGCTACACTCTTCAAGAAACATCTTATTATACCTGAAATCCTACCAACAAAACACGAAGCGAATACCATCTACGTTAAAAGAGTAAAACAGAACATCTTGGCCAAATGAAATTAGAAAAAAAAAAAAAACTGGCAGGACAAACTGTTGCTTGGCAAATACCTAAAGAGAACGAAAAAGTAGATGTAGACTATCAGAAAACACATCAGTGGCTGACGAGCTCCGGGTTGAAAGCTGAAACAGAACTCCTAATCATTGCAGCCCAGGACCAAAGCCTTGCAACCACATCTTATCACTGTCACATAAACAAAGATTGAACTAACCGGAAATTCAGGATCTGCGAAAAATATAATGAAACTGTCGACCATATTATCTGAGGATGTTCGGAACTAGCAAAGAAATGAATATATCCTCAGACAGAACACGGTAGTGACATATGTGCACTGGAAGATATACAAGAAGCACAAAATCGAAACCCCTGAGACGCAGTTAACCACAATATCGATGTAACTAGCCTCTAGGACATTCCAATTCAAACTGACAAGGAAATAAAAGCCAATATGTTTGATATTATCATAAAAGATAGCGAATTCAGAAATGTTATGCTTATTGACATAGCAGTACTATCTAAGAGAAACACTTCTATATAAATTATCGAAAAATTGTCTAAATACAAGGACCTAGAGATCGAGATTATCAGGGTGAGGGAAATGAGGACTTAAACTGTACCAATAGTAATCGAAACTTTGGGTCTCGTGAGAAAAGGAATGGACAATTTTATAACAGTGTCGTAGGTAATATCATCATATAAGTTGCCCAGAATATTGCCCTACTAGGAACATTTCATATACAAAGATAAAGGTTATTAATTAAATTACAGTTCTCTTACAGAGTCTAATGACCCAGCTCCACAGGATACAAAGCAGGAAACAAAATATACACAAATTATAATAATAAGAATACATAAATAAATATTTAAATTGCTACAGCAGGTACAACAGTCAGACATTCAGGCCTTAATTGTTTGGTAATGCGGATGATATTAGTAGCCATTTCCTTATGAGAAAAATGACATTCATTGACCGAGCAGCCATTAATACTATCGGTAGAAATTTATATACTATTTCTGTGAGGTTTTTCAGGAACATATGCTTCAGCAAGTCCAGTAGCATTTATCACTTTTTTTCCAGTATTGAGGATGGTCATTCCTATGCTTTTATTTGAAATAATAATAATTATAAATAAATAAACAGGTATCATTTGCTACAGAATGCACAACTTTCAAAGGTTATGATCTTAAGTGATTGGTAATGATAATATTCATATTTATCGTTTCTTTTTGAGAAAATATTTTGCATCTATTGACTGATCAGCAAATACTACTGTCGGTTGAAATTTATAAAATCTTTCTCTTCATAAATATTTTCAGGAAGATAAGTTTCTCAAGTCCACTCTTTCCAGTATTTCACACCAAACAAGGCGGCAATGCTACAAGCAGGCCGAGGATTAGAGGGAGTGAAAGTGAGAGAAAAGAATGAGTCCAGGGAAGTTTGAGGAAAAAACAATTTATGAACGGGATTCAAGAAGAGAGAAGATGGCGATTGATTTGCATTTAATTTTTTGAAGATTGTATTTATCAGGGAAGCAAGTAAACGGAAAGAAGTTCTATAGGCGGGAAATTTGAGAAAAGTTTTCCTTGCTAACCTTTTATTGACATTATTTTCTATTCGAGTTACATGCTTTTCATTTCAGTTGTTGCTCTTCTTGAATGTCCCAAGTGAAATTGTTTCTGTTATCTCCTACACATATTGGTTTCTTTTTCTGTGACACCAGCCACAACAAGAGAATTCAGGATCGACCACATTTTTACATGTCAGTGAGATAGCCATTCAAAGCAACGGAAGCGTAGGTCTGCATAAGAAGAGTATCAAGAACTATTTAAGCTCAGTCAATAAATCCCTTATTTTTGTCACAGTGAATAATTGCAGATTTCTGTCTTCCATTTGTATTCTGTGTGTTCTTTTATCACTTCAACCCAAATAATGCTGGAATGCTATTATTATGCAGGCATTTACAGGGATTGAAAATGAAAGAAAAGATAGTGTAAAGGAAGGAGTGATGAAAGGACAAAAGATGAACGGGATTCAAGAAGATAGAACATGGCGATTGACGTCGCATTTAAATTTTGAAGATTGTAATTATCAAGGAACAAGCAAGCAGAGGGATTTCTACATGCGGGAATTGTGAGAAAAGTTTTCATTCTTAACCTTTTATTGGAATAATAACGTTTTTATTATGAAATTAATTTCTGTTCGAGTTATATGCTCTGGTCATTTCAGTTGTTGCTCTTCTTGAATGTCCTCCAATGAAATGTTTTCTCTTATCTGCTACACTTCTTTGTTTCTTATTCTGTACCGCCATTCGACAACGATAGAATACGCCATGAATTATAAGCTTCAATAACTCAAAGCCATTTTAAACATTGATCTGAGAAACCGGATGTATACAGTTGACAGTTGATATGTTTCTGAACCTGTATGGTGACATTCATGATATCCATACAAAAGTTGTGATCTAACGCGGCTATTTCAGAAAAGGACCCTGTTTTTCAGATTAATGTTTTACTTTTGTAGCAATTTGCGTTGTTGTGCGAAACTACCTCTAGCGCAGCCTAGTCTATGTTCAATTTCCTTTTCTCATAAACTATATTTGTTATAACTGATTCATATACAGTTTCACGCGTGGGTTCTTCCTCGAAATCTACAAGCTTCAAATCAAAGATTAGTTCTTATCTGTCGACTTCATTCTCATAATCACCTCTTCCTATCACTTCCTCTCTTATTCCTATCAAAGATCTCATTAAATAATCTCTACTTTGAGTGGCTCGCCAGCCTTGTATTGGGTTATTTCGACAATTACAAAACAAACACGGAATCTGAATAAAACTGGAGGCTGCAGATTCCACATTAGAAACGTTTGGCACCACTTGATCTATAATATCACCGACGATAACACGATTTTGAACCTTTGAACCGTTGTATTTAAAGTGTTTAATATTTACTAATTTCTCATCCTGAATTTTTTTATCATGGAATCATGCTTATATGCCGCCATTGCTTTCATTCTAATCACATATCCGGGGTTCTGTTTTAAAATGCTATATCTTGATACTTATTTCTTTTAATATTTGTACAGGATATCGAGGTTTTCTTTTTATGTTCATTCTTATTGCAACTATGAATACCTATGTCATCCGTATATCCGCCACATAAGCAGTACATTGGCCCACTGGGCAGAAAAGCAGGGCCGTTGCCTTCTACTAGTAAATTCGTTAAGGTCCTTGTATGGACACCTTAGTGCCCGTATCTGTAAATGCGTAAATAGATTAGAGTTCTTAATTCCTAATTGTCGCACTCCTCATGATTTTTTAAATGTTTCCTCATTGGGGTCCTTAACGGATATGTAAGATTGTGTAGATCAATAATTTTCTTCTATTAGATCGATATAGTCAATGGATTTCGGACATTGAAATGCGATATCTTGTTGCTGTTTGACGGTTCAATTGGAAAGGAGCAGACTTCATCCTGAATAAGCTCCGGAGTATGAGTGGGTTTGGATTGGTTTGGTTTATTTTACGACATATCAAAGTCAATGAGTTATTTAATTCTGACAAAATTTTTATTGATTGTAATAGATTTCTTTTTTTTTTTAAATGGTATTTTTGTTAATATTTCTTTCCAAAAATGTATTAATGGTAATATCCTTCCAAAAAATATATTGCCCGTATTAATTTTTTCTTCAAAAATTAATTGCTGGTAATAATTTTTTCTTCAAAAATTCATTGGTGGGAATATTTTTTAAAAAAAACTATTTTTACACTTTGCTTTGACCCCAGTTTTCATTTTTGTTTTTTGTTGTTGATTTTTTTTTTTTGGTGGCAGGTAACTATTTGCCCATAGCTGGGACCCTAACAGGTGCTACCACTCTGGATCAGAGTTGACCTGGGAACTCCAGCAATTAAGAGGCTCCTCAAAATCTCCTGATCAGAGGCCTTGCTGCTGGATATAGATTATCTTCTTACCCAGGACGCGTATGACTGTGGCTAGCCTACTTTATAATATGAAGTCTATGTTACAAATTCATGACGGTCGTCTTCGAGTATAGAATCCAGAGGTTGGCAGTGAATATTTCGGAGACAGTAGGAAAGCGTAGTTCAGGTTCGCAGTGGATATCGTAGCAAAGGAGCAGAGCGTAGTTCATCCTTCTATCATCTTCGCCTGTCAAGTTGGCACTGGTCCTTCCGTAGGGTAAACAAAGATGGCCGCCCTTATACACAACGGATATCATGTTATGCGGCTTCTGATTGGTTAACCTTCTATTGGTAGACTATCTAGGAAGTTAAGTCATTTGGATTGGCTCACTAGTTATACATATATACCCCCAGTGGTGTTACTAGTTGTTTTTGTCCAGCAAAAGTTGTTGAGATAAGTGTGCTTAGATTTGATTATTTTGAACTCTTTTCTTTAAACCCTTTCTTGCATTTTTCCACTTGTTTTTGTGTTTGTATATCTTTTTCAGTTTGTATATTTTGTTTATTTTACATTAGGTTTGCTAAGACACTTCCCCACTTTTACTTTTGCATTGATTTTGTTTCTATTTTGTTTTTGTTTCTTTTGTTTATTTGCTCCGGATCTCGGTCTGGTTTTCTTTATTTGATTTCGTTTTTTGAATATTTTTGTTTGAAAAATTATTGCTTGACTGTGCATTTTTCCTAAAAAGGAATCTGTTTCTCCGTCATAATAGTAGTGTACTATTATGGCGGAGTCACTACAAAATAATACACCGGACACACAACCACAGGTGACTAAGGAAAAAACAGCCTGGACAGAAAGTAGGCCGAAAAAAGATGCCCAATATTATGCAGAATTGAGGAGTAAAAACGAGGAACTCATAAAAAAAAAATGAAATCCTCACTACAAAAGAAGCATTTAATGCGGTAGATGTAAGAACGATATCCCTGCTGACGACCGACGTCAAGAATCGGAACTTAATTGGTGTCAGCTGGGAAACGAGGGAAGAAGCAATAAAGAATCTCAACATTCTTGGCAAGAAGATCAAGGGCAATGTGGGATTTACTAATGTCCTCAGAAGAGGAGGCCAAAAAGTTGGCCGGCTGTGTACTGACCTCGAAGACGCTCAGACTGCAAACTGAGTATATGGGCACCAGGAGAACAAACGTCACGGTTCATGGGGTGCCTGTACATGTCTCAGAGGACCAGATAGGCGCATTTTTTGCCCAATATGGAAGTGTGGAAAAAGTGTCAGCAGTTATAAGTAAGACGGGAATCGCGACAGGGGACGTTATGGTAGAAATTACAATGAACCAGAAAAACTTTTCCGAGATACCGAACGTCATCCTGTGCCGCGATAGACGCATGCTGGTGGTAGTGGAGCGGCGTAAATCTTACTGCTGGATGTGTGGAGTGCTGGGGCACATGGCTAAGGCGTGTCCCGGCAAGAAGGTGGACCCCCCAACCCTCGCAAGTGTCAGTTACAAGTTCCACAGAACCCAGCAAAGGCCCAGGTGGCTGGAAAGAAGTAGTAAATAAGGGACGTAAACAAAAAACGGGTCCCGCATCTCCGCAAAAGGACGTCCCAGTAAAACAGCAGCAGTGGATGCATCTAAAGTACAGCAACAGATCCAAAGGACTCCAAAGAGTCGGGTTAAAACTGATAATAACATGGAAGTGGAGGAAAGACCTCCAACTCGGGCCGCTTCCTTAAAAAGATGCCGGGAGGAAGAAGACAAAGATGAAGAACCGTCCAAACAGAAGCACACAGAACCCAATAGTGATAGGAGGAGTAGGAAAAAAAATAAATCTGCCCCTGCCTCACCATCAAAAGTAGTGAAAGACACTCCAGCTGAGAGGAGTCTCCGCCGTTCCCTTTCTCGTGTTCCACTCCCTCCCAGCACGACCACACCTCCTCAAACTCCAACTCCCTCAGCTCCTAAAGTATCTACTCCCCAATCTTCCCAACCTTCCCTTTCTTCATCTGCTTCCACCCCATCACCCCCGGATAAGGGGAAAAAGAAAAAAAAGACTGTTTAGTAGAGTGGAGGATATTTGCAAGGTCGATAAGGGGGAATTGGACAAGAATATCTCCTCCCGAAAAAAATCCCTATTGGGCCCCCTACTTAAGTTGACCTCGGTGGAAGGCAAATCTGTTGAAGACCCAAGAAACTTCCCCAAAGCTCCGGGGGTTATAGCCCTCATTAGGGACACGGGCAAGCAAATTAAAGTATGGACTCACCTCTTTGAGGCCCGAGAGTCTTTTCCTGACATAAGGGTAGCTGAACTCGGCGCTGATGATTTAATTAAACTACATTTTTTTTGTTCGGCGAGGATCCCCATACGTCTCCATCCCTCGTTATATAGAGCTCCAAAACCTACTTACCCTACGGACGTGGGCGGAATTGTCCGGGATGGTCGGATGACGACAGAGTTGGGCAAGGGAAACCTGGGACAATCCGTCGGGGTCATTTCACCCGCAGATTTCCGCCTCGTATGTGAGTAGGTTTTTGCGCTTACTCTTTTTTCTTTTGCAGGCCAAGACGATGGCAATTAAGATAGCTACGTTGAATGTGTGGGGCTTAAGGGATCGGGGTAAGGCTGCCCGCCTGCTCCGGGACCTTCTGTCCCTTGATGTGGATGTTGCCGCGATCGAAGAGACCCACGTTGTTTGCAGTTCCGATGCGTGTGTGTTGGAGGATGACTTTGTCGTCTATTCAGCATATGGGGACCGTTCTGCCAGAGGATTTTCTTTGCTTGTCAGGCGTACTCTTGATGCGAAGGTGGACCTTATGCATACCGATGCCGAGGGCTGGTTGATCGTGGCCGATATTGCTGCGAAAAGTGGTTCGTTCCGAGTCGTTGCGGTTTTTTTCGGCAGTTGGGGCCGTGCCTAGTGGATTCAACGCGCCTAGTTTTAATGAGGGACTGGAATGCCATCCTGGACCCCAAGTTAGACAGGGGGCGGGGAGCTAGCGGGAGAAGGGGCGATCGTAGCCTGGTTGATCTGATCGACGATTATGGGCTCGTCGATAGATACCGGGTCGATCATCCCGGTGGGGGGAATGTAGACGTGGGCTCTTAATTGGCCTTTTGACAGGGTAGTTAGCTACCTTGACAGAATGTTAGTTAGAAGAGCCGACATAGATCTACTAGATTGCCCTACGTTCCACTGGGTAGGCTATTCGGACCACAAAATCGTTTGTGCCCGGGTGGCGTTAGACAATAGGTCTAGAATGGCTGGGTACTGGAATGGAGGACTTCCGGGAACAGCTAATTAAACTAGTGCAGCGGGAGCTAGTGGGGGCGGTTATCGGGAATAGGGGGTGGGAAAACCTTAAATGTAGGATTAGGTCCTTCACCACTGATTTCAGCAAACGGCTCGCTCTAGATAGAGCTGATAAGGTGAAGACACTTAAGTTTAGTTATTCCCGGGCGGTGGCTGGGGGGATCCCCTAGAGATAGCCTTAGCTAAGGAGGCCCTGGATCGTTCGAATAGCGAGCGGTACATGGGCCAGGTAATTAGACATAAGTTAAGCAAGATTTCTTCCGAAGGTGTGAACTTGTGAGCAGATCTACGCAGGGAAGAGGTCCGTCTAGGTGGCGATCGTTACATTCGTGAAGTCATATCCACGGAGGGACGTACTCTTCGGGCCACTGACGACATGTGCGAGGCGTTTCGGCGCCATTTCGAGAGCCGGTTTACCAAGGAGCCTGGTCTCCGTGAGGAGGAGTTTCGCAGCTATTTGGCTGACTTTCCTCGGCTTTCGCCGACTGAAGCGGCTAGCTGCGAGGGAGAGATCACGGAAGGCGAAGTCTACGCGGTATTGAAGAAGGTCGGCAGAGGCAAGTCGCCCGGTCTGGATGGTTTGCCCTATGAATTGAACTTGAGGCTGTCACACATCTTTGTTCCGATTTTGACTGCAGTGTTCAACAACTGGTTTCGGTCGGGGTCCATCCCCAACCGGATCACTAGGGGCGTGATCACTCTGTTGAAAAAGGGCAAAGGTGGTGGGGGGAAGCTAGATGATTTCAGGCCCATAACTCTGCTAAACACAGAGTTAAAGATTATGGCCAAGATCCTGCAGGAGTGTTTGCAGTCAGTTGCCGAGTCTCTGTTGAGACCTGAGCAGACTTGTTCTGTGAGCGGCCGAACAATTCAGAGCAACCTGCATCTGATCCGCACGATCATAGAGGGTGTAAAAGACGACGAAGAAGCCGCGCTGATCAATTTGGATCAGTCCAAGGCATTTGATAGGGTCGACCATCGCTACCTTGCTACTGTCCTGCAGGCCGCTGGATTCGCACCCAACTTCTGCCGCTGGATTAGCCTCCTGTATCTCTCCCCCAGTGCTGTGGTACAGGTGAACGGAAGGTTGTCGGACGCGTTCGTGCTGTCTAGATCGGTTCGTCAGGGTTGTCCGCTGTCGCCTTTCCTTTATGGTTTGGCGTTGGAGCCTCTTCTTCGCCGGCTGAAGGACGAGACCGGCAGCCCGGCCCTACGTGGAATCGCCGTTCCAGGAGGGTCTCGAGCCAGGGTTTCCGCGTACGGCGATGACGTATCTGCTTTCGTGTCGTCCCGCAGCGACATTGAGACGGTACAGAAGGCGCTTGATCGGTACGAGAAGGTGACAGGGGCCAAGATAAACACGTGAACAGGGTCGACAGACGAGTCTGCACTAAACGTCCGTGTCATGGGGGGGGGGGGGGCTGGGAATGCCGTACCTGTTGAGTCACATCCGTGCCTCTAGGTTGGATTTCCTACGCCGCGCATTGACTGGAGGAGATCCGATTCTGGAGGGGATTGTTAGGGACGCGTTCCATGGCCTTACCATCAGTTCCCCCATCTCGAGGGTTGAGCGCCGTCGTAAACCCCGGGACAAATCGGATTTCCTTCGCGAGTGTCGGTTGGCCTTGAAGGCCATTCCCCGGTCCAGTGACCTTTCACGGCCTAGGAAGGTCTTCTATCGTGGATTAGTGGAGGGGCCCGCGAAGGATTCCCTACGAGATCCGCTCGGCTTGTCGGAGGAGGAGTATCAGTAACCTGAGTTTTCGCTTACCTGTCGATTGCCTCGGAATCGGCTCCCTCTCAATGACAAGGCTTTCATATGGGGTTTGGCTGATTTGCCAGACTGTGAACGGTGTTGTCTTGGCTTAGAAGAAACGGCTTCGCACGCCTTCTACCATTGCCCCCGGGTCCGCCCCTTATGGGACCATGTCGGCGAGCTGACGGCTCGTCTCGCTCCCGAACAGCTTGTGTCCATGGATCGCGCATACGCGTGTGACAATGTGTCGCAACCGTCTTTCTCATCAGCATCTAATCCAATTCTTTGAGCATCAGCTCAAGATGAAGATTAGATCTGATAGATAACGATTGCATTCGACAGTCTTTAGCGAAAGGTGGGTAAAAGAGGCGAGCTTGGTTCGTGTGACCGGGGCTAGCCTTGATTTTCTCTTCTAGGTCAACCTATTGCACATCGGGGTGGCTTCCTGTGGAACCCTCCCCTTGGTTAGGTTAGACAAGCTTCAGTGTACCTAGTTAATGTGAGTAAGTGTTGTTCCTGGCCTGTTACCCGGCTATGCTTTGGTTATGATCCAAGTCGAGATTCCCAACCTCCCCTGTTTGTTTTGGCCTCCTTTTATCTCGACTGGATCAGCTTTATATTTTCCTATTCCCGCATAATATTTTATCCTTTTCCCACTCCCTTAGCGAGAGTTTCCTCTTGATTCTGTCCCCTGCGCAGAATACAGCGGCCTCTCTATTTTGGGGGTTGGACGGTCCCTACTAACCTCTGTTATGTTTAGTTTGCGTTTTGTGTTACTTTTTAGTTGAGTATTGGGTTCATCTCCCCTTCCCTCTCATTCTATCATTATTAGAATTTTATGTATAGCATTTATATCATCATCAAATTTTTATGTATTGGGGCGCGTTTTTGTACTTGTGAGTATGCGGTATTATGGTGGTTGGAGGATTGATTGGTGATGGACGAGTTCTTGTGGTGAATGGGTAATTGTAATGTATGATTGGGTGATTGGATACACACAATGCACCACTGTCCCATATATATATGAATAATCGAGAAAAATCCAACTCTCGCGACTTGACGATTGCATCTAGCATGAAAGCGCTTGTCGCCTCTGAGTGTTGACTTCAATATTCACTTATATATATATATATATATATATATATATATATATATATATATATATATATATATATATATATATTGGTGTTGTTAAGGGAATATCACGTGGAAACACTGTTTCTTGGCTTATTAGCAAAGGTAAACGACGTTGAAACTGGTCAGTAACCCAGATGAGCGCTTGAGAATAACAGGTTTTGTAAACTCAGATGTTCCGCGTGGGGTGGTGTATAACGGCTCGGAATGATAACTTGGAGAGCGGATTTCCAGTTCTCATCCTGTTCATTATATTCACACGCACAAGTACTCTTGGGAAAAGTATAAATCCACCTTTTCTCCCTCCAACTATGGTTTAATTAATATGACTTTTCTCAGTAAATCATTATTATCTCCCCAAAGTTCCTATAATATAAAATATATTTTCTATCTTTAAACAACCTGAAAAGTGTTGATAAACCGTAAAAATTCAACGAATCAAAAATACTCTTCCAAATGAGAAAAAACCTTAATATACTACTTTTGAAATTAATTGATCATCCGTTTTTTGCTTATATGTTGTTCGAATGTCTTTAATAGAAATAAAATGACGTGTGCTAAAAATTGTCTGTAGTTTTTCTTGAACTCGTTCGAATTAACGCAACTCCGATTTAACCGTAGGTTCTATGCTAACAGCTTCTTTTCACGCACTTCTTGTTTGTAGAATTCATTTCTTGCTCCATAATTTCTAGTCAACAATAATCTTCAAAAGTTTTAAATACGATGTCAACCGTCATTTACTGTCCTCCTTATTACTGTCCTTTTCTTCTCGTTCTTTAGTAATGTTTCAGTTTTCTAATTCTTCCACCCCGACTAAGCTCTTGTTTCATAGTGGCTTTACAACCTTGCATGGGTTTAACTCAATTTAAAAGCAACATTGAACAGTCGATCATTTTAGCTGTCTCTATCTATAGATAAGGCAGAAAATATAAAAGTTTGAAGCGAGATTTATATGATAAAATAACGAATATCTTTCGTATTAAAACCCGGTGACTTCTTTAAGAAATCTCAAACAGAACAAAAACAAAAGACAGTGTTACGTTGATGTCACCTTGTTTAGTGACATGTCTCCTCGAATAGGCAACTGTTTACGACATCAGCAAAAGAAACCAGATCAAATAAAAGAAAGTCTCTACCTGAATTGCAGCGTCACTGAAGCTCCTCAGAATGTCGCGTGGGAGATTGGCTCAGATGAAAAGTTAGCGCGTCATTCGCAACTCATGAGGGATAGGTGCCATCTTGTCATTATTTTCTTTATTCTTTTATACTTCTTGCATCTCTTCAATTCTGCCATGCTCGATCATCTTAGAAGTTTCTCTAAAACCATCGGATGAAGAAGACGTTGGGAGTGTTCCCCCACTAGTCGTCGGGGAACGTTCGAAATCGGCTTTTCGCGTTTGGGGTTGGTCACACCAACCACCCAATCACTTGTCAGCTCGTGTTTTTGATGTCAAATAATCTTCTTTATTTGGTCGCCACCAATGGTTAGATAATTAAAGAGATTTCGCTGTTATTGTAGTTTGTTGGTTGGTACTGTTCAAATAAACTTGTCTGCAAATTCTTCAGCTGTCTTTTCTTAAATATCTCATCACAAATATCGAAATAAAAGCAACGGACATGTTAGGAAATGACTTTCCACAAAGAGAAATAATACAAATCCTACAATAGAAAAATTCACCAGGATAATAAACAGCTTTACATAATTAATATTTTAGAAAAATGTCTTATAAGTTTAGGTTCAAATTTAACCCATCCTATTTTCTTATATTAACCTGCGGCTCTAGATTTGTATGTTGGTGGAATAAATAATAATTTTGAAACTTCCTGAAAAACATATTAATATTTTGCAGATAGTAACGCCGTGCCCACTGCTGACGAAAGAAGATAGATATTCGTTATTATATCAGATAAATCTGCATTCAAACCTTTATGACCACATACATTGTAGCAAAAGTACAGCAAGCAGAAGTCTCCTTCGTTATCGAAACAAACCAGATGAAGCGCCATGCATCGAATGGAGAAAGAGCTATCGACCTGTTAATCCTACCAGGTGAGCTTTCTCGTGTTGAGTTAAATTAAGCTGGAGACTCTACTCCTGGTGGTGACCGTCTGTCAATTCCTTTAAGTTTCAGCTCTGCAAACATACTCCCCACTCCCGGAACCGAACACTTCTTTCCGCAGGTCACCCGCCGAGTCATGGTAACTTCAAATCATGGTAATGGGTTTGCCTGTCGGCATCGTTTACGGTCGGAACTAAGACGGTATGTGATCGTGATCGAACCTCTGATTTTCGCTCTTGATCGAGGAAAACGTGCTTTTCCCATTCTATCACTGCTGTTCGTCTTGTGAGGATACGAGAATTTCAGCTCTAATGTGGTAATACGAATGACCCCGTCAATTTCTTCAATTCATATTTTTCACCGTTTCTTTCATTCATACATTTCATGTTCTCATTCGTTCATATTTTTCACCTAATGTTTCATTCATATTTTTCACCTAATGTTTCATTCATATTTTTCATTTTTTCTTTCATCCATATTTTTCACTTTTCTATCATATATCTTTCCTTTCATTTATACTTCCATATTTTCTTGCATTTATACTCTTCATCTTTTCTCCCATTCATATTTTTCACCGTTTCCTTCATTCGTATTTTTCATCTTTTCTTTCATTTCCTTTTTCATCTTTTCTTCCATTCATATTTTTCACCGTTTCCTTCATTCGCATTTTTCATCTTTTCTTTCATTTCCTTTTTCATCTTTTCTTCCATTCATATTTTTCACCGTTTCTTTCATTCATATTTTCTTATCTTTTCTTTCGTTCACATTTTACATTTTCTCTTTTATTCATAGTTTTCATCTTTACTTTCATTCATATTTATCGTCTCATCTTTTTCAACTCGGCTTCATCTTTTCTATTCCTGCATAGATACTGTGTTCCTTTCTTTCATTATCGGTTTTATCATTGTTTTTCATTCATATGTTTAATTTTACTTTCTTTCATTCTTTTTTCCTATTTTCTTTCCATCATGTGTCAGTTTTTTTCCTTCATTCATATCGTTCATTATTTCGTTCATTCTTTTATGTTTCAAATTATTTCTCGTTCATTCACATTTTCGCCATTTTTCTATTGTCAATCATTCCACCGTTTCTTTCTTCAAACAGCATTTCTTGCTTTTCGAAATGTTCCTTCTTTTTTGTTTCGAGCGTTTCACTCACATCATTTCTGCCTATTTGGGTCTTCTAAAATCCACTAAACTTTAATCTTAAAGATCCACCTAATCTTTGTTCTAACCATTCTTTCCAATTGTTTTTGTGTGCTCGAGTGCATTATACCATGTTAACCTCATTTATAAAAGATCTGTTTGTAGAATAGGTACAGTATTTCTTTTTAAAGATTGTTGATTCATTCACACGAATTTTTATACCTAAAGAATTGAGAGGAGAATATTCCTCAGTTTAAACGGATACTGAGGATACAGAACCTGTTTTAAAATATTGTAGAAATTTCATACTCAATTTATGCGAAATCTTTAAGAGAATACATAAATTTATTTAAGAGAATCAATCGAAGCCTTTCCATTAATTAATCCATCATTTCTTCCTTTCCTTTACCTTCAGTTATTCAATGGACGGTTTTTCTTCCAATGTGATTTATTATATATTCCTAATTTAGATTTAATATCTTTATTCGCTTGTTGATTTATTTTGATAGAAGATATGTTTTTCCGATCAGTTATTTTGACTTTCTTTGCAACATTTTAATTATAGTACGTGGATTTAGCTGGAAAGAAACATTTGCATCCGACCATCTCTGCTATTTTTGTATAATCTTTGCTGTTTTTCTCAAATCTTTTTCAAAGGTTTCTCAATCAAATCCCTAAAAAGACAGAGCAAAAAAAGAAATAGAGATGACAATAATTATTTTAACAAAAAAGGTACATATCAGAGGAATAAGACAACTACTCCCTTGCATGAATTAATTGAAACAATCGCTTTAGTGTCCTTTCTTTCACAATACGTCCAGTTTTAGACCCACTGACGTGACAGGGTGCAATTGATTTCTATTATTTTCTCAGATTAGGTCATTTGCAATAGTGTGCAGTAATATGAATCTATTTTCGGGGTGTATGATGAAATCTGTTTAGCCTCTAAAAATGTTGCATCATCCGGGATTGCATCAGATTTTCATCATGCCCAGAAAGTATTTACTCGACTGTCGATTAGTTGTCCTACGGCCATTGTCTGTGATGGAAGCGTACGAACATTTCTAACGCTGCACGAATACACTAGCAAGCCTTATCAGTGATCAAATCAAAGGGTTAGACTGGCCTGGACACTCTCCTTATTTAAATCCAGTCGAGAATCTGCAAGGAACGACTTTGTGGAATGGCCATACTAAATACTAACATGTGCACTGGGTAGTGGTTCATTGGGAAAATACAGAAAAAAATTAAATAATAATGGAATTATTTGTTTAATTCCAGAGAATTTGAACAAAGGTGTATGTCAGCACAGACACTAAGCTAAAAAATATTTGATCCGAACTGCAATATCAAGAAAATAAACTAGTTACTAATAAATAAAAATAAAGAACGTTGAATTTTTAAAAGCCTGACGCCACAAATGATTGTGATAGCGAGATTTGTCCATTAGAGCGCCTGTATCAGGAGAAGAGATGTCCAGAAGCAGTGTGAAGAAGGCAATGGGGTTCCATTTCATCATGGTTCGGCATTCATAAGTCTGTATATGTGTGTTATTATTAATAACAATATTTAAGTAATAATTATTGATAATGAATACTTATAGATAATTCTAAATGAATATCTTTATATTATTATCCATACATCATCTTTATTCAGATTTTGTTTTTATTTTTATGTTTATATTTTATGATTCTTTATTTAAAATCGCCTCATTTATGTCTGATGTTGTTATGATTATTATATTTATTATTATTTTTTTTATTAAAAGGCCCCATTATTAGACTAACTAATTTGGAACTGTGTTGATTTGTCCGGCCTAAAATGACAGGTCATCGGGGTCAATTTGCTTTATCAACCAATGTACAAATTTCCACCCCGAATTCTTGGGCGAGTCAGTCTGCCTTAGGCTTACTAAAATCTTTTCTTTTCTTTTACCATCTCACCCCCTCCCTCTTAATTTCACATTTTCAAAAGGACTTTACAATCTGTCACTTTCCTTCTTCTTCGACTTCTTTCTTCTCTTCTTTCTTGTTGCCCTCCCCCTGCCAGTCTAGTATATCAGATCGAAAAAATTGTTTCCATTTATTAATTGCTTTCGGTCTGAACACACACACACACACACACACACACACACACATACACATACATATATATATATATATATATATATATATATATATATATATACAGTGGAGGGGGAATAAATATTAGTACACTTGAAAAATTGTATTTTTATAAATGTAAAAGCCTTAAATAAAACAAATCTCTGCACATTTTATGTATAAAGACACATACTATTAAAAAATAATAATAAACTTAATTAATTATTATTCTATCAGAAATTAATGCATTTTTAAAATTCTAACTGGTCAAAAAAGTATTCGTACAAATCAATTATCAGAATAAAATAATCAATTAATTATGAAAAAATTATATTCTAGAATGTTCCAGTAATGTTATCAGTAATTATAGTTAACGCTATTAACCATTATCAGAGCATTCTGCAATTTCTAGTCTTACGAGAATGTTCGAATAATGCCTAAAGGTAAAGAATTGACTATTTCACAAAAACAACACATTTTGTCTCTTTAGAAAGATGGGAACAGTCACAGAACGATTTCTAACAACTTCCTTTTCCTACAATTGCTTCGTTCATTGCAAGGTTTAAAATTCGTAACAGCGTCGAAAACCAAAGACGAAAAATTGCTCCGAGGAAGATTTCTCTAAGATCAGCAAGGATGTTAGGACGCCAGATCCAACAAATTCCACAGGTTACCCGAGAGGAGCTGCAGGAACATCTACGTGCATTAGGGATTAAAGTAACCAAGCGTACAATAAGTAATGAACTACACAAAAACAGTCTGAAATCACGCATCCAAGTAAGACTCTACTCCTCTTATAAGGACACAGAGATGCTAGGCTAAAATTTGTTAGAGAGCATAAGGATAAAGAATATTAGTTTTGGGGAAAAGTACTATGGACAGAGTACGAAAATAGAGTTGTTTGGTCATAATTATCGAAATCATGTGTGGCGGAAGGACGGTGAAGCCTACTTACCAAAGAACACGTTGCCAACTGTAAAGTTTGGTTGTCGCAATATCATGATCTGGGGCTGTTTTTCTGCAAAATGTGGTGACAGAATATCAATAATAGATGGCAAGATGAATGCCGAAAGATACCAAAAAATCCTGCACGACAATTTAATGCGTTCTGTTGAGAGACTTCGGTTACCTCCTGATTGGGTTTTTCAACTGGATAATGACCCTAAGCATACTGCTAGATCTACAAGGAAATGGTTAGCTGAAAGTAACGTCGATGTCTTGCAATGGTCAAGTCAGTCCCCAGACTTGAACTCAATCGAGAATTTATGGCAATATTTCAAAATTCAAATTGGGAACAGAGCACCAACAAATATTAAGAATTTGAAGACAATATGCCAAGAAGACTGGGACAAAATGCCACTCAATGTGTGCAAATCATTAGTTGAGACGTACAGGAATAGACTGGTAGCTGTTGAACTCAATAAAGGATATTCCACAATGTATTAGGTTGGTGCAAAAATAATGACGTAATAATGTCGTTTCTTGACGTATTTTTAACGTCAAAAAACGACGTTATTACGTCATTATTTTGCACCAACCTAATATAAATTAAGTTTATATGCTTTATTTTGTTTTGTACGAATACTTTTTTCAGTTAAAATAAAAAAAAATGCATTAATTTCTGTTATAATAAGAATTAATTAAGTTTATTACTATTTTTAATAAAATGAATCTTTACACATAAAATGTATCAAAATTTGTATTTGTTACATTTATAAAAATACAATTTTTCATGTGTACAAATATTTATTTCCTCCACTGAATGAATATATATATATATATATATATATATATATATATATATATATATATATATATATAGTGAGAGAGATAGATAGATAGATAGATAGATAGATAGATAGGTAGTTGAATGAATATGAGTTTGTGAGTCAATACATAATACCTTACCTTATTTAACATTGAACACTAATTTACTTCTTGCACTTTACATTATACATATAGATGATATATATACACACACACATACACACACACATATATATATATATATATATATATATATATATATATAGAGAGAGAGAGAGAGAGATTAATGAATAGGAGTTTGTGAGTCTGTACAGAATACCTTACCTTATTTAACATTGAACACTGTTTTTCTTGCACTTTACAGTATGCATACTGAAGATATATATATATATATATATATATATATATATATATATATATATATATATATATATATATATATATACGTGTGAGTGTGTGTGTGTGTAGATAGATAATAGATAGATAGATAGTTGAATGAATATGAGTTTGTGAGTCAATACAGAATACCTTACCTTATTTAACATTGAAAACTGTTTTTCTTGCACTTTACTGAAGATACACACACACATATATATATAGATAGATAGACAGTTGAATGAATATGTTTGTAAGTCTATACAGAATATTTTCCCTTATTTAACATTGAACACTGTTTTTCTTCTTGCACTTTAGAATATATATATACACACATATATGCAGACACACAGATAGATAGATGATAGATAGATAGATGATAGATAATAGATAGATGATAGATAGATAGATAGATAGTTGAATGAATATGTGTTTATCAGTCTATACAGAATACCTTGCCTCATTTATCATTGAACACAGTTTTTCTTGCACTTTGCAGTACACACATACACACACACACACACACATATATATATATATATATATATATATATATATATATATATATAGAGAGAGAGAGAGAGAAAGAGAGAAAGGGAGGGAGCGATAGATAGATACCTGAGTTAATATGAGTTTATGAGTCTATACGTAATACCTTACCTTATTTAAATTTGAACAGTTTTTCTTGCACTTTACAGTATACATACTGATGATATATATATATATATATATATATATATATATATATATATATATATATGTGTGTGTGTGTGTGTGTGTGTATATATATATATATATATATATATATATATATATATATATATATATATATATATTGATAGATGCATAGTTGAATAAGTTTTTCCCTCCAAGCAAGGTGTGTGTGCCCCTAGCACGCAATGTTTTATAGAGACTGAAAGTAAGAGAAAAGGGGGTTGTTTGAGGAAAGGATAAAGTGAAGGACGGCGAGCAAGATCAAGGCATCAGAATATGTCGTTTGATTTTACATATAATGTTTTGAAAATTATATGTATCAGGGAAGTTCTTCGAGTGTCACTGTCGGGAAGTGCGAGAGAAGGAAGCTGTAGGCGTAGACGAGGCGGTTACATTTAACTGTTTCAGTAGTAAAACGGTTCGACAGAGATGACAAACTAGTAGCACGTTCAATTCATACGGTTGGAACACCAGTGAAAACAGCATGTCAGAGCAGTTTCCATGAAAGAATTTGTAGAAAAGTCAGATAGGAGCGACATCAACTCTGTGAGAATGTTACTGAGGTCAAGATGCCACATTGCATATCCATCTTTGGATTTTGTCAAGAACCTCGAGATGAACAGCGGGGGAACCGGACCATATATAGCAACAGTATTCAATGCAAAGACGAATGGTAGATTTGTAGATTTGAAGGATGGACTCAGACGGGAAAAACCATCTGATGCGACTCAAAGAACCAACTTTCCTTGTGGCAGATATAGCTATTGAGAATACAATGTAGTTGCACCACATCAGGTCAGTGGAAAATTTGAGATTAAGCACAGAGAGACGCTACCCTGAGGTTAAGCGTCAGCTATGACGATATTGTTTGTCAGAGAGTAGATTATGGGAGGTTAAAATGAATAACCAATTCAGCATTGATTAAGGCCTCGAAGACTTTGCCGGAGAGAGATAGGAGACTGATACAACGGTAGTTAGATGGATATGAAAAGTCTCCAGAGTACTTAAAATCTCGGACAACCCTTGAGAAATTCCAATAGGCTGAAAGCTAGAGTCAACGCGGGAATATTTATATAGTTTAGAGAGAATTGGAGCCAGTCTAGAAGCACATTTCTTTACGACTACTGCTGGTATTCCGTCACGGCCACTTGCTTTGTGAGAGTTTAATTTAGAGATGATATCCAATACCATAGACGTGCTTATTCTCATCTCACTCAGCAGAGCTTGGGTTTTATGGGGGGAAATAAGTTATGGGTATTCTGGACGAGTCGATCGCTGAGTTGGCTAAGAATTTCCATGGAAAACATTCAACCTTATCTGCTGTGGAATTTAGGACTTCGAATTGATTGAATAGAGGGGAAATTGAAGATTTGCTGTTGTTCAGCAAACTCTTGCAGAATCACCAATAATCTTTAGAACCAAACTTGTGAGATGCTTTGTTTCACATTATCAGCACATAGTAACTTTGCTTCATTGAAGACACACGTCCACTCATTACGAGCAGAGACAAATAGATATCTGTTGTAATCAGACATGTCGCTCCGGTACAGACGGGAGAAGTGATTCTTATTTGCAATAGGAGATGTGCCATCAGCTGGGAACCAAGGAGATGATCACGATTTAATTTTTTATTTTCTTGCTGGGATGAAAACCTCGATGCCGTCTTTTACCCAGAGGAGACTTCAGACGCACATTTCAAAACGGGATGGTTAAAAACCACATTCTCAAGAGACGTCGCGAAGGAAATCCCAAGACGAGTCCCAGTCGGCGCGTTGATAACAGGAAGTTATGTAAATAGGAGGTTTTTAGCTGGAAAGGGAGTCGAAGGAGATATTAATAGGCATTACGGATTCATCAGAGTTGCCAAGAAGGCAGAGCTGCGTAGCGCGACATGAGTCAGGGATGGAAGTATAACAGAGATTGAGAAGGGAAGCGTTACCGTCAGGGCTACTGGAGAAACGTGTAAGAAAATCAACTACTTGCGTGCGGAAAGTTAAGGCTTTGGATATCAGCGAGGTCAGTTACAGAGTGTTTAAGCCACTTGGTATGGTGGGCGTTAAAGTCACCGAACACGAATTATGTGTGCAAGCGAATGTAGAGAGATTGTTTTGTCTGTATTATCGGAAATCCTTTCGAGTAAAGCAGAGTCTTGAGAGGAAGGTGAACGATAAAGATATCGGACTGAATTCAGGGAAGATAAACGGAGACACATTTACATTATTCGGAATGTTATCCTCATCTTTGTCGCCATATTTATTACAACATTTCGGCCGTTGTATCCTCCGGCCTTCTTCAGCTGATTGGAATGTTGAACTGAGCTATTTATTTCGCTCACTGGGTTGGACTGATCTAGTTCCATGTGCTATGTCTAATGGATGTCAGTTATCAGTTATCTCCTGTTAATTCCCCTCTCCAAGTTCTCCACCGCATTAATCAGGTATTCAACTTACACTTTTTGGGTCCTGTCACTGGATCTAACCAATGCCTTTATCCACTGTGTCTTGTGTCCTTGACGACATCTGTGTATGAATGTCTGGGTATTATAAACCAAATATCTTCAGTACCTTTTTTTTATCAGTTCTCATATTGCAATTTTGCTGCTATCATATCATTTTTTTTTTACCAGAGCTCATATTCATTCTATTTTTTTGGTTGTATAGATTTTCTCTGGCACTCCTTATTACTGGTTCCCATACTGTATTAATTTCTATGCTTGGTAGGCTCAGGAGGTTTTTGTGGCCTAGCATATGTGCTGATTCCTTTAAGTTTACGAATTTTCCCATGGTATTCTTTGTCTATGATGTCATCCTGATCCCGCAGAGGGTGGTAATCTCCCATCTCTCTCCATATGTGGTCAGCCACGCCTGATCTTTCCACTTCCCCTCGTATTACAGCTTTCTGGTGTTCTTGAAGCCTTACATTAAGGGGGCGGTCTGTCTTCCCTTTATATTTACTTCCGCTGCTGTACGGGATAGTGCAGACACAGTTTTTAGTCATGTTCTCTCCTATGGGGTGTCTTACGCGGGAGAGATATCTGCGAAGTGTCGTCATGCTTTTGAAGGCTGTCCTGATGTTATATGGACCGCAGATCCTTTGTATTTTCTCTGATAACCCCTTCACATAAGGCCGGCACACTGTTTTATGAGCATTGCTGTCCTCATCTCACAAATATAGACAAATACAGAGACACATGTACGAATGGTCGGATTATTTTAAACATTGTTCCTTAGACAGCGGGAAATGATCGCGGCCATAAACACACAGGTTATGCATGTAGATTTTAGAGTTCTTTTTAAGGAGATGAGGGTATGCGGTAATAGAGAGATCACAGGAAGGGATTGACGGGTTAAGATTCGTCTTGCAGAGAGTTAGTATATCAAGAGACCTTTCGAAGAGGAACGATTCCACACTGCAGAAGTCGGTATGAATACCTCGGATATTGGAGAAGGAAATGTTAAAGGGTGTAGGTGATTTTTTTAGCTGGTTTAGGTTTATATTTTTCTTTGTTTATGGTAATGTTGAGTTATGTTGGTAGGGAAAAGGACTAATGTAATAGTTGTAGACGGTCATCGTATGTGACATGGGTAGAAAGGAACTGGCGCAGACTGCAACATAATGTAGCCTCGGGGTTTACCAGCGGAGATGCGTTCCGGGACACTCCTGTATGCGCGACATGGCATTGCGGGAACACCGATATTATGCAACTGTTGATCAGAGCGGACGCACAAGTCGTTACGAAAATGTTCGGGCTCCTAACTACCAGTCAAGAACAGTAATCAGAAACAGCCAACCCGGTACCCTCAGTATCAAGAGACGTTGCCTATAAAGTGTAAAAATCACAAGAGATTCACGACAACACTACTACTGAGGTCAGAGAAAAGGAAAGGATTCGTGAATGCCTTCCTAAACAGGAAACAAGGGATATGGCTCTAAACCTTTTCAAGAGTAGTGTGAGGATTATTAACCGGGTGATACGAAAACCCATCTACACCTATTAAACGGTTGCTGGCAATATATTCTTGCATTATTTTTTTTTTTCAAAATCTATACTTTCCGGGGGTTTTTTTGGGTTTTTTTTTAAACTCTAGTTTGCGGGTTCAATATTTGCCAATAGCTGGGGCCCAAACAGGTGTTACGACTCCGGCTCAGTGTGAACTTGGGAACAACATAGATTAAGCGGTGTTTCTACGTTTCTCAAAACCTTCCGATCAGAAGTCTTGTTGCCCGATGTAGTGTCTTGTCATACCAAAGGATTTAACTTTAATTATTTAGATATAAAACCCGATTCGTATTTGTGTATTCAGAAAGTTGGATCAACGATACTTGGAACTAAAAAGAGAAAAACTTTTTATGTTTCATATATACTGCTTATTTGCCATCGTGCTGGTACAACCTTAAAACCAGACATGCGGGTTGTTGGTGGCACAGAAAACGTGGCATTTGGCCGACAGGCATTTGGCCGAACGGACATTGGCCGATGGGCATTTGGCCCAACGGACATTTGACCGACGGACATTTCCCAGCAAAAGTACAAGTAAAAATAGTAACAAGCAATACTTTAAATATTTTAATTACCATTTTATTAGGTAGAATAGGACTAATAATTACCACTGAATTTCAAGTGATTAAATTCCTAAACATAAATTTAAAATTAAAACTTTTATTTCAATATTTGTCTATAGAAATCAGTATTTTGAAAAAATAATTGAGTCTATTTGAGTAAAAAGTAGCACTTAAATTTATATTTAACAGCAACATAAAATCTAGTTCGTCCCTTTAAGATAATGATCATTAAAAGCGAAATTGAAATATTATTCGTACCGTAAAATCTTAAGATGTTTGCTGCAATAAAATGTGCTTTTCTCAAAATACTTATCAACTTACAGTAATACTTAAATTAAAATATAATATATACAGAATTGATTTTTAAAAAAGCCTGCCAGAAAAAAACGAAAAATTATATAATACAGTAAATAAATATAAATATATGTAGCACATTAAGATAAAGTGTGACATCCATGTAAGTACGCCACTACATTTTCGTTTCTTCGGTTGATTGTCCGTCGGCGAAATGTCCGAGTACCAACAAAAAATAAGTCATTGAAAAAGAAATTCAGCTCAAAACTAGATTAAATATCCGTATGACATGAAATTATATAAAAATCTAAAGAAGGTATGCACGCGTCACTAACAGAGTCTATAAAACCATTTTAATCCTAAAAAAGTGGAAATTAACCACGAAACTACGTAGTCGAAAGAGGAATAAAAATCATTACAAAATGGATATTAATTTACAGTCAGCAAATTTCAAAGAAAAATTATTTAATATATATATATATATATATAATGTTTTAATATATATATATATATACATATTAAATAAAATTTTCTTTTAAATTTTAAAAAATTAGAATATAAATGAACATCTATAAAAGAATGTATATATATATAAACGTTCTAAATATTGAACACTTTTAAAATTTCAGTTTATAAAAATTTAACCCTAGTTGCCTATACAGTAACATACCCCATGAACTAGGGAAAAATGCAATCTCATTCAGGATTGAAAAACATCCAGAAATACTACATACGAGATTCACTAAAGTGTTCATTATCGATAGTATAGACCTAATTTTAAACAATGACACCTTTGAATTTGACAACAAAAACTATATCTAAACCCTAGGTACTGCGATGGGAACAAAAATGGCACCAACATATGCCACTCTAACATTAGCTTACCTAGAAGAAAACCTCTATGAAAAGATAGAACAAATATATGGGGAAAATATAAAAGCCCAATTCACTAAACCTTGCAAAAGATACTTAGATGATTGCGTCATCTTTTGGAAATCCTCATGGGGTGATATTAACCAATTCCACACACTACATCAAAACTTACACCCAAAAATCAAATTCACGCAAGAATATAATTTTAACGAATTACCATTTTTAGACATACTCATTAGAAATAAAAACAACCATATAATCACATATATCTACCACAAACACACAGACACCCAACATTACCTTCATTTCAAGAGCCATCACCCAAAAAGCTGCCTAAAATCCATCCCCTATTCCCTAGCACGTAGATTTTGTACAATAGTGACTGATAAACACCACCGAAAAATCCGCTCAGGAGAACTACATAAAACTCTCAAAAAACGAGGCTACCCCACAACAATAATAAACAAAGATTTTGAACTCGCGAAAAAAATTCCTCTAGACCAACTTAGAAATAAAAAGAAACGTAACGTCGAACAAACTCTAGCATATGTCTCAACATACAAGAACAATTCAGAAATATTCACAAAAATTACAAAAAATCTGGACCTACTTAGCAAGAATAATAAACTGAATAATATACTAAAAACAACCAAAATAATTAAAAGCAAAAACCAATCTAAAAACCTAAAAGACACATTAACCTCATCTAAATTTAACCATCACACAATACAGGGAGTCACAAAGTGCAACAAAAAAGATGTGGGGTTTTTAACATCATTATAGAAGGAAACTCCTACACTTTTGAAAAACCCCCAAAAACACTCACAATAAATAAAAACTTAAACTGCAACTCCAGAAATGTAATTTATGTACTTAAATGCACAAAATGTAAGAAGTCATATATAGGTATCAGCCAACAACTGAACAACAGGGTCTCCCTACACAAAAGCAACATAAAATTGCCAGACAACAGAAAACTTTGTGTATCACAAGACATTTTCAAATATAACCAGGGTAAATTTAATATCATGCCGATATATCAAACAGACAATTATTCATACCTACAAAATCAAGAAAAAAAACTTTATAAACAAATTTAAACCCGAACTAAATAGGTTATAACTTCACACGCAAAAGCACACAATATGCACACTAGGTGACCAAATACAGTGATCAAATCACTCACATACATGAACGCACGCTCGCATGAACGCACACTCACATACGGGAGACACGAAGATATATATATATATATATATATATATATATATATATATATATATATATATATATATATATATACGCATGTTGACAAAACAGGGGAACTACTCACGAGCAAGCGCACAAACCCCACACAACATAGGAAGTACGTGTGTATGCATGTACGTATGTGTGTGTATGTATGTGTGTATGAGTATGTGTATACTGGTTTCATGTATGTGTGTGTATGTACTGATTCCTTGTGGTGAGAAGGTGTGTATGTGCGTATGTGTATGCATGTGTGTATGTGTACAAATGAGTTTACTAATTCCTCGTAGTAAGACAGTATATGTATGGAGGGGGAATATACGCACGCATATATACACGCTTGCTGACAGAAACACACGAAAATGGAAACAGATCCAAGAACACATAGGTGTCAGTAAAAGATAAAATGCCGATAAGTAATTCATATTTTCTCTTGGACCAACCTTAATTAATTTATGACCCTTCGCGCAGAACTCTTCATTGCCAATTCAAAAAAGACATTCGGATTACTAACACAAAAACAGAAAATGTCTCATATCGAGAATATTTAACATTGAAAAACATAAGGAAAAAATTAATTATTTTTAATAATATGTGGAAATCTCCGCCCTTTACCTGAAGATGGTCGCGAGACCAGAAACGCGTGTAGCAAAATTATGGAAAATAAAGCATAATATTTTTTTCTAAACAAATCCACATTACAAGCGGCACCTCTCTTCTCTTCTTTTTAACACACACACACACACACACATATATATATATATATATATATATATATATATATATATATATAGATATATATATATATAGATATGTGTGTGTGTTTGTGTGTGTGTATATATATATATATATATATATATGTATATATATATGTGTGTGTGTTTACGTGTGTGTGTATATATATATATATATATATATATATATTTATATATATATATATATATATATATATATTTATATGAAGATATATAATTTTAAGGTTAGGTATATTTATGGGATAAAGTGCTCAATATCAGAGATAGAGGGTATGTAGATATAAATATGAGTGAACATTGACGTCAACACTCAGAGGCAACATCCTGTCGCCTGTGAGTGTTGACTTCAATGTTCACGTTTACATACATACATATATATATATATATATATATATATATATATATATATATATATATATATATATATATATATATATACGAGTTTTGATTAAAAAAACGTACTGTGATTGGTGACATAAAAATAAAACTACATCACATATCCCTTCGGCATTTAATCTCCAAGAAGTAGTGACCTTCTGAACCCAAACCCTTTATTTAGCGTTGTTTGCATTGATGAAAGTATGTCTGGAATTCCTTTTTCGGGATATAGAGCAGTATTCCCTTGGATTTCCTCGATATCTTCAAATATTCTTCATTTCAAGTGTGATTTGATTTTTGGCTGGAAGTAATTGGCAACGGGTGGAATCTGGGGTATATGGTGGTTGTCGGACATGGGGAATGTTGTCTCTTGCCCAAAACTGCTCAACAAGTCATGGTCAGTGATGGAACATCTGTGGTGGGCTAAGACGACCACACGTTACAAACTTTAATTTCAAACACGGCCATAAACGACTGAAGTCAGTGAGATCGTCACAACTTGCGCCATATAGTTAACGATAATTTACGCATCGTGAATCTACTTTATCTCCAATACAATACAGTAGTCGTGATAGTTTCCAATCAAACATCGTATATATATATATATGTTTTTTTTTTACCTGAAGTTCCCTGTTTTCAGGTCAAATATTGGGCTGTTCATTTCGTTAACGAGAATAAATAGTGTACCTAATAACATTTTATATTCATATAAATGTAGCTCAGCATATTCTGGATAACTTAATATAAAAGTTTGTATTCATGACGCGTTTTGGTACGTTTGTGAAGATTCATCCCGCTTTTAGCAGAATCATTGTTATTAAACATAATATACAAAGCATCATCGAAATCATCATTGTCAGGGTTATTATTATGGGGTCCACGCTTTTCTGATATAAATGGACTCGTCCTGCTGCCATAAAATAGCCACAGTCAATCAGCCAGAGAGTCTGGTAGTGGAGGAACAGGATGGAGAAACAGGTTGGAAAGTACATAGACACTGTGATTGAGTTGACGTTAGAATTCAGTTACAAGGACGCCCGACTCTAAGGAAGTTAACTTCGAGACTGCATACAGCGATCATTGATTAATACTAACCGACGTTCCTGGATTTTATTAACAGCATTACCTTTTGTATTTTGTGCAAAGACATTTAATTTCTTAGCTTAAATACTTGCGTTTGTTATTTATTGGAGACCGATTTTTCACGCGGAATCCACGACAACTTGGCGAACGAGGATTTGAAAGACACGCGGATAATCCACAACAACTTGACGAACGAGGATTCGAACCTCACACGGATAATCCACTACAATTTGACGAACGAGGATTCGAAACTCACACGGAAAGAAAAAATTTTCGTACGCCTAACAACAAACAACTTGACGAACACACGCGGAAAAACTAATCAACAGAAGAAAAATCCTTCCCTCGTCGTTCAACAACAAATTAGCGACAAACAATTTCGAGGAGTAATAATACATAAAAATGAGTTATCATGGAAGATTTTAAAAATATTATGTTGGTAGAAATGATAAGACACCAAAATGAGCAACAATTACAAATGCAAAAATACCAAAATGATCAACAGTTACAGCTACAAGAAAAATTGCAAAACCAAATATTACAAACGCAAAAGGAAAATCAAGATAGACAAACAGAGCTCCAGAAACTAATATTGAAAGTAGCGGGCAGCAAGCAATTAGAGAGTGAAAAAGAAGCAACATTTTCGCAAGACGCAAGGTGGAATATCATAGAGATTTTCAAATATTCTCTAGATGAGGACAACAATTTTGGAGATTACTTCAGAAGACATGAAGACATCTTTAACATAGACTGTCAAAATTGGACAGAAGCAAAAAAGCTACGTCTATTGCTTAGAAAATTAGGAACTGAAGAATATACAAAGTTAGTGGATTATATCTTGCCAAAAAAGACGAAAGAATTAAAATTTGCCGAAGCAGTGACATGTCTTAAAGTACTCTTCAGGCCCAAAACATCACTCTTCCATAAGAGGTGGAAATGCCTTAACCTGGTAAAGGGCGATAATGAGGATTATTCCACATTTGCTGCAATCGTAAATAAACATTATGACGACTTCAAACTAGCAAAATTAACACCGAACAATTTTAAATGTCTCATCTTTGTCCAAGGGCTAGTTTCTACAAAAAATAGCGAAATGCGCAGAAGACTGCTTGCAAAATTACAAAATGAACCGGGTCTAACATTACAGTAATTATCGGAAGATTGCCAGAGATGTTTAAGCATGAAGAAAGACACAATGGACATTGAAGTTTGAGCTGTTACTCATATACGTAAGTTAAATAAAAGTCTACGTTCTTCACCCTCCCCGGAAAGAAAAATATAATTTTATAAGAGAAAATTTTACAATAAGAAAATTACAACTTACAGGAAAATCATGACGGATATCAAAACAAATATAAGCCCCGTCCATCAGCATGTTATCGATGTGGAGGATTACATTGGAACAAGGATTGCCGCTTCAGATATAAAATTGTCATGAATGTGGAAAAAAAGGCCACAAGGCATCCCAATGTAGAAATAGAAAAGATACTAATAGAATAAGAGCTACAAGGATGAATAATAATGACAACACCAATGTAAAGAAAATATGTAGAACTGGAAATTTTAAACAAAGGGATTAAATTACAACTGGATTCGGGTTCCGACATCACGATAATCAACGTACAGACATGTAAAAAACTCAACCGAGATACCATGTTACACACTCAAAAAATTGCCAAGTCGGTTACAGGCAAACGAATAAAATTTGAGGGAGAAATAATAGTGAATGTTATATTTCGCGGCAAAACAAAAAAACTTAAGATTTACATCATGAAAGATACTGAAAATTTAGTAGGTATCGACTGGATGCTGAAATTCAACATTTGGGACCTACCTATCAACTGGTTTTACAAAAAGTTAGACGTTGAAACATCAGATACCATAAAATTGAAGGAAGAATTATACATGTAATTTCCTGAAGTATTTTCAAGTGGGTTGGGACGATGTAACAAATTTAAGGCCAAAATAGAATTAAAAGAAAACGTCCAACCAATTTTCAGAAAGAAGCTAAATGTACTGTTTGCTAGTATAGAAAAAATAGACAAAGAATTGGAGAGACTTGAACAAACTGGGATTTTATCTAAAACAGTTTAGTGAGTGGGCTGCGCCGGTGGTTTACGTATAAAAGAAGTCAGGAGAAATTCGCGTATGCGCAGATTTTTCGACGGGTCTCAACAAGGCAGTAAAAGACCACCATTACCCACTACTGAACCCAGAGGAGGTATTTACAAAGCTCAACGGCGGTAAGATATTTTCAAAAATAGATCTTAGTGAGGCTTATCTGCAAATCCCAGTACAAGAAGAGAGTTCGAATATCCTTAGCATTAATACGCACAAAGGGTTGTACAAGTTCAACAGATTACCATTCGGAGTAAATGTTGCTCCTGCAATTTTTTCACAAACAATGGACAGAATATTAACTCCCCCCAAAAAGGGATCAAAGGAGGGGGTATTATGAAGTCCACCCTTTTCTTATATAAATGGACTCGTCCTGCTGCCATAAAATAGCCACAGTCAGTCAGTCAGAGAGTCTGATAGTGGAGGAACAGGTGGAGGAACAGGGTGGAGAAACAGAGTGGAAAGTACATAGACACTGTGATTGAGTTGACGTTAGAAGTCAGTTACAAGGACGCCCGACTCTAAGGAAGTTTACTTCGAGACTGTATATAGCGATTTTTGATTAATACTAACCGGCGTTCCTGGATTTTACTAACAGCATTAACTTTTGTATTTTGTGTAAATACATTTAATTTCTTAGCTTAAATACTTGCGTTTGTTATTTATTGGAGACCGATTTTTCACGCGGAATCCACAACAGTTATCATACTCATCATCATCATAAGCAATAGTAAATAAAATTTATCTCTCAATCGTGTCTCTCCTCAGAGAAAGATAGCGCAATTTAGTTATGTCTTTGTCGGCAGACATGGCGCAACTGAGTATATTTTTGAGAGCTGTCCGGTCTCGGAAAATTCATGCCTGAGGCAGTACTTCCGTCATTGTACTAAAAAGAGATGCCAGCGCAACCAATGGTGTGCTGTTTGGGGCTCTTCTATGACCTGACCCGGATGCACGCCCTCGCTTTCCCCACTTTAAACTGCCCTTATGACACATCATGTCAATGTGGACTAAATAAAATCTGCATCATTGAATTATATCTGACCTGTTATCATGGTTGAAATTCCTATTACCCATAATGTGGAAAGAGAGCTTGGAAAATTTAATGCTCAGAGGATAGAGGGAAACCAAGAAGGAAAGAGAAAAACAACGCATAATCTAGCTACCGAGCTTTAGTAAATGGATGACAGAACAGGTTTTTGGAGAGATGACAAAAAGACAAGATTTATTAAGAGTAACAAATGAAAGGAAATTGTGGAGGGCCATGATCGCCGACATAGAAGAAGAACATCAAATGCCACACTCTTTGTCCTGCTACACACGTTTTCATTTTTCGTTGCTTAATAACGCCACCCCTACATATTATTTTCTTTAATAAATTTCCATTTTTAAAGATGATCGTTCAACTACAGCTTTAAAAACTTCCTGTTGTTTTTTTCTTTTCCTTTTCTCGTTTTTTTTTTGTTCTTACTCAGAATTCTCCTACATTATCATCAGAGAAATACGCTTTTTTCTGAATCCCAATTAAGATTTGAATTTATGTCGTTTCAATTTCCGTTTGAAACTTGTTTTTCTTGTTGACGCTTTCTAAAAACTCTTACTTTCTCTCAAATCACTGCCTTCGTTTACATTCTGCAAACATTCAGTTACAGATTCACCGCCTACATTTTGACGCTCCTTAATCTTTCTTCCATTTCAGTGACTTCTTTACTTTAGGGTTTTCTACGAATTATATCTAACATTTTCCCCCAATTATACATTAATTAATGCCTTTCTTTATGGACCAAAACAGAGTTATTTATTGATTCGTTTCCTTTGCATTTCTTTTCTTTCTGTCATTTGCTACTTTATAAATTTCGTTAAATTATTCTAAAGATTTAATGAGATTTGCTTGGAGCGCTAGGAAGAGGTTTTTTTCTTTCTATTTATTCCTATTTTTTATTGCTTCCTTTTTTCAGCACATCTAATTTTATTTTCATTGTGTTTTCATTTTGATTGTATTTCTATGTATCGTTCGTTAATTCTCAAATAGATACGTTCCTGATTCATCATTTTATAATCTGTTTTCTTTATTTCTCTTATATCTTCTTAAATAAACATTTGTCAGTTGACATCTTTCATTACCATTCTTTATGTCCCATTGGCTTTTTAAATGTTTCGGTCTCTTTTTTTTACCTTTGTAAAAAAGAAGGCACAAAATATTTCAGAGGATATAAAGGGAAGATGAAGCATATCTATCTATCTATCTATCTATCTATTTATGTCTGAAAATTGTAATTTGTTATTGTTCAAAACATATATACATATATAAATATACATGGGCACCTTGGTGTGATGTAATGGCTAGCATATCTCGCTATATCAGTTACGACTGAAAAGTCATTTCGATCCTCACTAGGTGCTCCATACTTTCAGCCTTGTGCCACATCTACGCTACGCTTAGAAAATAACTATATATATATGTGTGTGTGTGTATGCATAAATATAAAAGACAATAAGAAAAATGTATTATTAGCCAGTGCGTTTCGTCTAATGTGTACTTTTTCAAGGCATAAACGGCCTTAATTTATTAAAAGCAAAGTAACTATTAAAAACAAAACAAAATGTTCTTAGCAAATGGAAGAATTTAGAAAACACTATTGTATTCATATTTTCAACTGAAATTTACGTCAAGTACTATCACGTCTCGAAATATTGTTTTTACTGTTGTGTTGACGGATTCAAACATTTTCTTTTGATATCTTGTTATAATTGTGTACATTTGCTTGGGAGTACGTGATAGTACTTGATGTAAATTCTCCTTTTGATATGCAGGTTAAAACCAATATAAGGAAAGTGTATTTCTGCTTATTAAGTAAGGACTTTCCGAGGTTTTCGGAACTCTCGAGTGTATTTATTAAAACATTATAAAGCTGGGTTACAGTTGTATACAAAAGTTGGAAATAATCATTAAAAGGCACAACGCTACAATTTGGTGTGGCCATCAAAGAAGGGGAGAAGTATGTGAAGATAAAAATCTATGTAACTGGAGAGAAAATAAAACAATTGCCCGTTGGATGGTGAGTGTTGCACGGAAAGCATAGTATATTACGCAGAGTAAGTAAGTAATATGAAAAATTGGTTGTCCAAAGGGCTATTTCAAAAATCAATGGTAATACATACTACTTCATTTAGACTACAAAGCCATAGACACAATTGTTGGTTGATTGGATTTTGGCAGTCGAAGCAAAAGTAGAAGATCCTAAAAAATATCAAACCAGTCTGAACACAATTGTGGCAAACTATGCCAAGAAGAAAAGCTAAAGATATCCACATATCATAACCGTATTTACGGAAATTATGTCAAAATGTAGACACATAAGATAATACCATATGAAATCGGATAAAGGCAATTAATAAAATTTCGTTTTTCCGCCCCCTCCTCTCTTGCACACCTCCGCTATATATAGGATAGTTGGAAAGGGTTTGTTCTATATTACCATATTTATTGTGTAGCTCTGTTGGGCCCCCGCATGGATATCCAACATAGAAAACTTTTATTTGTGCTTTTTTTTAAGCGTGGCTTCTTTATAATCTATTTTTGCAAATATTTATTTGCATGAAAATTTTTACATCTCTTTGTCATGGCCGATTTGAAGCTTTCTTTTAAGAAGCTTTAGCATATATATATATATATATATATATATATATATATATATATATATATGCCACTAGTATCTGAGGATGTCTGTCTGCTAAGGCAGCTAACCACTTCCTGTTACAGATACCTACTCAGGCATATTTTTGTTCAAATTCCTGCATGTGATTTATTCTGAAACGACGCTATGCAGACCATAGATACAGTTTATGGGGGAGAGCACATAATCTGGCGTGAGGAACTGAGACAACGATCAACGGCTCTGTGTGCGTGTTTGTGTGTGTGAGTGTGTCCTTGTGCCTGTGTGTGTCAGTGTGTGTGTGTGAGCATAAGCTTGCAGAACGTGCTGTATGGACAACTACCAAACTCTAAGATTTCAGTTGGACGTACACTCTTACGATACAAACACAAATTGAAAGACAACTTGAAAAGTCTCAACTTTGATCTGAATACCTGGGAAGCTCAAGCATCGAAAGGAATGGTGTAAGTCATGTTTCAATAAGTGGTTTGAAGACAGTAGACTGAAGCACCGTGACCAGCATCTTCAAGCTCTGAAGCAGAGACGCCCTCAAAATCATGCTTTAACAATTTCATCTGGCAGTGTGGCATTTGTCGCGCGCAGCAAGTTTCGACCAGTACTAGACTTAAGAAATCACAAATGAAATATGCCTTTCCCTTACCTGATTTTCTCCACAATAGCTCCTCCTAGCATGCATAAGTGTAAAACAAAATCCTCCCTTCAATTCTGAAGACTTCAATATATATATATATATATTATTTATTAAAGACATTTTTAGGTTTAACGTTCTTTTTATAGATACAAGTATTTAAGTAAATGCTCTGTTTAGAATAAACAGTATTAAATAACTTATACCGGCCTGAATGTTCGATAAATTTTCATAGAAAATATTCGTCGTTGGGCAGGATTCGAACCTGCATCCTATACGGAACCGCCATTTACGCTTACGTGCCTAACCTCTCGGCCACCAAGGATCATTCGGTAGGCAAGGTCGAATTTATTGCTTATAAACTTCAAAATTCCATGAATCTCGCACATTCATAACTGCTCATGGCGTATCAAATGTAAACAAATGATGTCATACATTAAGAAATGGACAAAGTCCGAGAATTTTTATTTATTAAAGACATTTTTATGTTTAACGTTCTTTTTATAAATACAAGTATTTAAGTAAATGCTCTGTTTATAATAAATAGTATTAAATAACATTTACCGGCCTGAATGTCCGAGAAATTTTCATAGAAAATATTCGTCCAAGGACGAATATTTTCATAGAAAATTGTCCATTTCTTAATGTATATATATATATATATATATATATATATATATATATATATATATATATATATATATATAAGAGAGTCCAATATATATATATATATATATATATATAAGAGAGTCCAATATATATATATATATATATATATATATATATATATATATATATATATATATATATATTGTTTATACATATGTGTGTGTGTGTGTATATATATATATATATTTTTTTTCTTTATACGTTATTTTATGACTCTGTAATAAACAGTTACCGGCCTGAATGTCCGAGAATTTTCATAGAAAATAGACGTCCTCCGTCAGGGATCGAACTTGTGTCTTACACTTGTGTCTTATACCATTTAGCTTCAGAGTCTTGTTAGCAAGGTCGAATAACTGCTTTCAAACTCCAAATTTTCCATGATTTCTATCGAACGCTCATATCTTAAGTCTATATGAAGGGTCCGTGTAGTATACAACTTCGATTCCTGTTGGAGGGCACATATTTTCTATGAATTTTCCAGGACATTCAGGCCTTTAATAAATTCTTATAAACATAGCATTTGCCATAGCCGTTGATAATACAAATATAATAGCCTCATCCACATGTAAAAATAATGGCAGCATTATAAATAAAAATAAAAAGCTAACACTCACTAATATAATTTATGAATACGTCCATAAAATGGTCCTTGATAATGGCTAAAAATATAGCCATAAGCTCTCAGATATGCAAAACTTTTGAACAGTTTTTCACACTTTATGATCAGGAAAAAAAGTATTTGTACGAATACAAGATAAATTAAAGAAGCTTAGTCGCAGTATCTTGTCAGTTGCCTTTAAAGAAACATGTATATACATATGTTATTCCTCTATTTTGTTATCATTACGAAATGCCTTTTTAATATCATTGCTTTCATTGCCCTAATAAAAGTGTATACACCAAGTATTATAAATTCTCATGCAAAATCATTAGTACAGCAGTTTCCAATTTGAAGACAGCAATATGTTCTTCCCTTAACGTGTTTATTTAAGGAATGATGTGAATTTTTTGTGTTACTTTTTCGAATAATGCAGGTTTTAAACAGGAGCGAAAGTTCTTGTTGTAATCAGGTTATTTTTAAACGAATAAACTCTTCTTACCTGACACGATTCATTATATGAATAATGTTATTTACATGAACGAAGGTATATAGCTGATATTTTAGTGACCTGAAGAAGGGTTTCTCGGATGAGTGACATTACATAGCTAAACGCGGTTTTCTCACCAGAGTGAGTTTACGTACCAGAACGAGGATTCTAGCTAGAGTAGTGTTACATATTTGAACAGAGTTTTCTCACCAAAGCTTGGTTACTTGTCTGAACGCGGTTCACTCGCCAGAGAGAGATTATTTATATAAACGTAGTTTCTCCTTAGATTGACGTTATTTATCGCCATATGTTATTTAACAGAACGCAGTTTCCTCGCCAGACTAACGTTACTTATACCGAACGCAGCTTTCTCGCCAGTGTGATGAATTTATTCGAATGAGCTTTCTTGATTTAGTGGTTATAACCGGAACGACTTTTCCCGCCTGAATGATGTTACTTGGCAGAGTTTTCCCGCCCGAAAAAGCTTGTCATCGAGATGCGATTTCTCAGCTGAACATGATTCATTGGCTGAAACAGATTTCTTTTTCAAAGGTAAATACATTTTATCGAATGAATCTTTTATTCATTCAATTTTATTTATTGAATGTATCTCTTCCTCATTCATTTTCATTTTATTGAATGAATGTTTTTATCTACAGATAACTGTACGGTATTCTCTTCGAAGTGATCGAGTTTGTTGATCTAATTTTCATATTTTACTTGAATTGAATTTGCTCGCCACCCGTCTTTATCCGCCTTCTTCTTTACGAAATTTATTTATTTATTTTGCTTCCATGTCATTTTCTAATTTTGATATAGAGATTCGCTTCTATCAATTTTTATCTCGTAGTTGTTTTTTTTTTCTTCTGGCAATTGCAAAGAAATCATTATAGACAGCTTAAATTTTGTCTTTCGGTGTGAAAACCTTTATTCACGTCTTTCTATTTGCTACTAAATTTTCTCATCTGTGTTATTGGATCTCACAGGAAATTACAATGTGATGTGACTTCTTTTTAGAATAACCCTAAGAAAGAAAGAAATGTACGACCGATTCCAAAAAGCAAATAAACTCAAATAATTGATAAAGTTCATTTTGTTTGAATATGTCGCAGCAACATTTGTAGACATGAATTTCATTTGAAATGCAAATAGATTTATTTTCTCTTGGTTGTGAGTAAAAAAGATTTAAGACTTCTTCTCTCGATTTGGTTGTGCTTGAAAAAATGGAAATATCGTTTTGCCGAGAGACATGAAGATCTTGTATAATTGTTACTTTTTTCTACATATAAATATGCTGTCATATATATGTATATAACTATTTAAATAATCTCACAAACATAGGCACAGGATTGTCCGTTAATACAAGAATGTATGTGTCTTTCCACAAATACACACACTTAAAAGTTTGTATATTTTATATATTGTCGCCGATCTGACTGTAATCTGTTTAGTTAAAAGAATTACC
Source organism: Acanthosepion lycidas (assembly GCA_963932145.1). Lineage (NCBI taxonomy): Eukaryota > Metazoa > Mollusca > Cephalopoda > Sepiida > Sepiidae > Acanthosepion > Acanthosepion lycidas. Next base: position 102,324,591 of record OZ010595.1, read on the forward strand.
ATCACAATCTACACATTAAGTCAAACAAACATATTTGGCAATGGCTAATAGATTTTCTGAATGTGGTATGATCAAAGGAACATTTGTACCGATCTTGAACACTCTATATCCAAAAAAATAAATTTATTGTAAGAGAAATATAATATAAAGCTTAATCGTAGTGTTTTTTAATTATCTTCAATGGAATCTGTATAAAAGATGGAATGCTACACAAATACATATAGATAGAAAATAAGCATCTGGTAAGAGTATGTGTAATAATGTTTTTCGGAACAAAGTATCGCTGGCGACACTTGAATTTGAACATAGATCGCCAGTGAGCAAACAGAGGCGACGCCATTATTGAAATAAGTTAGCCGCATGACCATAAAGGAAACGCATGTGTAGGAAGTCACGTGACGTCTAAACGATCTGCATTTCTAGTCTGTCTTCTATTACTATTCCGATCGTTATTTGTACTCTATCCTCTATTACTATACGGACCGTTATTCTTAACTGTATTCACTAGACTATTCCATTCGGATCACTATACAGATTACTTGTCGAGGGAGAAATTTTGAACAAGCGCTATTAATGCGAGTATTATTCAAAAGCTCCTGACACCAGTATTGTTCATCGGCGTACTATAGTTGTATTTGTGATTACAAAGTATCTACTATAACGAGCACTGTGAAAGTGACAGCAATATTCGTTGACATTACAAAATGTCCAGGAGTGTTCGTTGATGCCACAAAAGACAGACCCACCAAAAGAAAAAGAGGTCATTGTTTGATTTTTTTTCTTCGACAACTAAAAGTCTGCGTGAATATTAGGTAAACATCCCCTACCTTCATTGTATCATCATGAAACATTTTTGTCACAAAGAACTGCTACAGATTAACTAATTATTTCGTGCAAATGTATGGAAATATTAGTAGCTGTCGTTCAATGTACATCGGAAAATTATCAAGGCAAAAGAATATATATGAAGAAAAATAGTTTTAATGTATGCTATAATTATGGGGTAACGTGCTCAATATAAGAGACAGTGCAAATGTAAATATAAAAGTGAAGATTGAAGTCAACACTCAGAGGCGACAGACTGTTCCAAGTTAAACGGAATCGTCAGGCCACCGATTGCGTTTATCATGTGACCGTCTGTCGCCTCCGAGTGTTGACGTCAATGTTCACTTTCATATATATATATATATTATGCGCTGGACTTAGTAATAAGTGCTGAATATCAGTGATAGAGCTAACACATGTTGTATGGATATGAGTTTGTGATCCGGTGTTTGACGCTTTTTCGATTATCAAAATGTTTTTTTTTTTTTTAATTTGGCTTCATTTATGCTTGTCTATATTTGGTGGCGGGAAACGGAATATACTCCTATATTTTTTGGGGGGTGGCACTATCCCACGTATAGACATATACATACAGGTGTACGCCTTTTAGATCACACCAGTGCATCCATATAAGCAATTCGATGCTAGGCGTAGATACACTTATGTGCCTTCTGGCATACAGGCATACGCAGTTGTAATTCTCTTTTGGTCTCGGGGCCTTAGCTTTTTATGTGTAACGATGTTAGTTTGAACACGAAGCCGGTAGGTGTATTCTTGACACTTTTCAAATCTACTGCCTGGGCCGTCAGAGAAATTACACTTCCTCACACACACATGCATATACACATATGTGTAGACGCGAACATACAGTATTATTGGTCTGAGCTTTTTCACCGCTACTTTGGTTTCGCTGGGTTCTGTTTCTAGTTATGGGGATGATGATGCTGGTATTTTCAAAGCTAACTGCTTTTGTGTTCTTGACGGTTGTGATTATGGTGGTAGTGATTATAGCTGTGATATTAATTGATATGTTAAATGCAAATTTAACCTTGATGACGGAATTAGATAGAAAAATGGTGTGGGGGGCATAATGACAATCGTAGTATGATAATAATTGTGGTAACCATGAAAATGATGATGTAATAATACAGATAATATAACAATAATTACTTAATAAGAACAATGCCAGTGTTATAAAGCAGTACTGATGCTAGAGGAGATGCTTATGAAGTGAAAGATAGGAGTGATGGTAATGTAAGTAACAGTATTGATAGCTCATCGTGATGTGTTGATTGTTATGGTGGTGGTTGCATTAGTGGGTATCGTGGTAGTGTTGGTATCAATTTTTTATATAGTTTCATTCCTGGTCGTATTAGGTTACGTTGTAGGTAATATCCGTTAGGTGTGAACTGTGATAATAGATATTTTTTTTCGTCTCAGCATTTTGAAATTATTTCCGATTTATGGTTTAGTAATTCCCTTTGTTGAGTGTGGAAGATTTTTTTCTACTTTTTCGTGTAGACAAAGTAATCAACTCTTTGATATATTATTGTAGGTAGGTACGGTCTTCATGATTTCCCAGCTTATTTTTGGTGTGATGTTTCTGTCTTTTAGTTGCCATATGTATGTGGATAGTGTGGTGCTGTTGGAGTATTTTCTGGTAGAGAATAAAAGGTTGTGGGCGTTATTTTTTGCTTGAAAATTACTTTCTGTGGAGCCAATGTAGTACATTGTAGTATTGTTAGAGTTTTTCTTGGCTTGGTATATTATGTACGTTTGTAGGCAATTTGTTTGTAGTGGGCATGTAGTTTTGTCTCTGCATTTGCAATGGTGGCCTTTGCGCTATTGCAAGTTATTATGTTTTGTTGTGGCTTTTTATTATTTGAGTTATGCGTTTGTTGCAGCTGTATTTAGTTTTTAATAAATATTTTTACTAATTACGGAGAAGTGTTTTTATTACATTTAGGAATATATATAGATAGAGTGTGGAGGAGAGAATGAGAGTGATTTTAAATGTAATCTGGCATTATTTCTAATTTATAATAATATTTCGGATAAACAGAGTGTGAGATAAAGTGAGAGTGATTTTAAATGTAATTTTTTATCTGGCATTATTTCGAATTCATAATAATATTTCGGATACACACATACAACGCATATATATATATATATATATATATATATATATATATATATATATATATATATATATACGGTGTTCTTATTGATATTTTTATGTTTAATTTTGCAAAAGCCTGAATATTATGAATTTACAGAGCGTGAATATTATAAATTAACTGATTTAAAAATATGGTTCCATCGTTACACAGGTTATTATCATGATTCAAAAACAGAAACTAAATTCTTCAAATTGAATTATATAATTAAATTAAAGGCCCTAGTTCTGTTTCTTTTTCAAGCGAATTTTGGAATAACTTACTTTGAAATTTACTGAGTGTTATAAGCACATACATTCATAATATTTGTTTCCAAGGATACGGAGAAACCCAATCATTTTGACAAGTGGCGGTAGCGTGTTTATTTAAATTGAAGGCTATTGTATCAATTATGACTTACTTTTTCTCAAAGAGGTAAAGTCTAGATATGGTACCGGTGCCTTTTTCAACGAATTATGACAGATGTCGTCTGTTTGTTATCAACGAAACAAAATTGTTTCGGTATTTACTCCGTTAAATTTGTATTTGTATGCATAGAGATTGTTTCTAAAACGTGTGTTTGGATTAAAATATGTTGTAATGAACAATAATTTTATAATATTATTTTTATTTTAATCACTAATAAACTATACTTCTTTTTAAAACATGTAAATGTAATAGAATTACTTAAACTATTTAAATATTATTATCAAATATCAAATATAAGTATGTATATTTATCTTATCAGCTTTTTTAAAACATTATTTGAAGCAATGTCGGAAAAGAATAACTATTTTATTTCTTTCATTCAATTATTTTTTTATTTTTTATAAAACTTGTAATATATAGTTTCTCATGTATGCACAATAGGCTGTTTTTTTTTTAGTTTTTACAGTTAAATTTCTATTTCTCACACGAACTTGATTTAGACAGACAACAGACAACAAATCTTCGTCTGCTGAAATAAGTTAATCCAATATGAGGTGACTTTGGACTTTATTGTTTATTAAACACACACACACACACACACACACATATATATATATATATATATATATATATATATATATATAGTGGCAATATGTATCTCCTTCATTATTACACCAATTACATTAATAGGCATGCACAGAGATTTGCAAATGTAATATATTAGCGGAGAGATAATTCTTGGTATTTGTCATGTGCTTTAACTCATTTCATGATAAAAACCAGTATCAAACGAACTATGCAAACATGCCTCATCGCCAGTTAACAAAACCTGTATTGTTTGCAACAAGGGTAGCAGAACTTTATTTAGACTTAAGCACATGTTCTATACACTCGAGTGTTGTATGTCATGCAACTACAAGCAACCACATCAAGAATACAAAGCTTATCATTCATAATTGCCTGATACCTATGAAATCTAATTCTGGTCCCAAGATTTCGTCTCATCTCAGGGGTGATGGATTCTTTAACGCGACGGAAATCATCATAAATGATGTTAGATGACAACCTCAAACTGGTATAACGGCTAGCAGGTTTGTTCTGCTAGAACAACTGCGCCTGGGGAGTCAGTTCAAACTTGATATGGAGCCACATACATTCAGCTTTGTACCACAGCTAAGCGACGCTTAGAAAATCTCCATAAATGATGCTATAAGTAAAAGAGCGACTATTATATGATTAATATCTAGGAATAACGATACACACACACTTATATATATATATATATATATTTATATATATATATATATATATATATATATATATATATATATATATATATACACAGGTTGCGATGGCTATTTTTTTAAATTTCCAGTATAGTAGGTTCAGTTGGGCCCCCATTGTGAGAGGAAGAGCATCATGACGCATTTCTCTCCGCCAAAACTTGGCATAAAACTTCCTTCACTCCTTGGCATTCGCGGCGGAAGCTCGAATACGAAAATTTGAAAGGGTCTGATTGTCAATCCGAAGACATTGTAGAGGATTCGAAAGGAATTGCAAGAGTATAATTGTGATTACAAATTTATGCCAGCTAGGAAACCTCATTCTGGTCGTTCCAATGAAAAAAATCTCCAAGGATCAAGAGGGCATCTGGAAAAATCTATATCTGGCAACAGGACTCTGCAGTATGCCGCACACGTAAGAGAACCAAGTCATGGCTATCGAACAATTTCTGCGACCACATCACCCATTACATCTGACCACCTTACTCCCTAGACTGAAAACCCCTTGAGTATTATGTGTGGGGGAAGTTGAGCAAGAGGCTGAATTGAAGGCAAGGATTATGGCATCGTTCACCAACGTCCAGATGAGCTGCAGGTGATTCCTAAGTTGTCTGGAGGCTATGGCTGAAGCCAATAGCTATTTTATTTAATAAATTTACTCTTTAGTTGTTCAAGGTATTTTTTATGTCATTTTGGTAAATATATCTGTTAAATGAGGTATTTAAAATGTTTTAATGATTTCATCCCAAGCAAAGAGGGAATGCCACTTGTAATCAGAGCGCCGTACTATGTGTGAAATTGAGTGAAAGGTTTGCGTATAGCGGGGATTGAGGAAAAAAATACGGCATCCAAGAAGACAGAAGATGGCGATTGACGTTCCATTTAATTTTTTGAAGATTGTATTGTTCAGTGTATAATGAAGACAAAAGGAATTCCCACATACGGGAAGTGTGAGAAAAGAACAATTTAGAGTAGAATTTAACTCTTTTAGCAGAGAAAAGGTGGGCCGCTCATAGCAATCTCGTAGCACCCTTAAATTCACGCAGTGAGGGATCAGGTTAAAAGGACGTCAAAGTAGTTGGAATGAAAATATTTGTAAAAAAGACAGAGGGATGCCACGTCACCTCGGTGAGAAAGTGACTGATGTCGAGATGCCAATTCAGGATCGATTACATTGCAGATCCTTCTTTGGATTTTGTTAAAACTTCCAGATGAATAACAGGAGCACCAGACCAGATATGGCAACAGAACCTGAATGGAGGGACGAACAGAAAATCTTTAAATATGTAAGATGGAGGATTCGTACATTATAGTATCTTTTTTTGAAAATTTATCCTATGTATATTTTAGGGTTAGTATCCTCCATATCCTTATAAATTTTCACCTGGTAAACCACGCATTCTTGCTGACATTTTCCCTGTAATGGGCAGATATTTTTGTTTCTACAATTACAAGTAGGAGGGCTACTGCGTGGATTTTTCCTTAGTTTTTTTCTTATTCAATCCACTAATTAAGGTCCCTACATTAGGCATGCAACAATAACTAAGTTTTACATTATTTTTATTAAATATTTTATGTAAATCAGTTTTTTTTTTTGGGGGGGGGAAATGTTGCTTTAATAAGTCAAAAAATATTTTGCCAATTTTTGTTTTTACCGCTAAATTACAAGGAGGGTTAAGCCACAAAATATTTCTCTGCCTATTGTTACGTTTGTTCTGAGTACTGTTATAACTATTTACTTTTATGTTATAAGGATATGGAGGATACTAACCCTAAAATATACATAGGTGCTACTCAGGATAAATTTTAAAAAAGATACTATAATCACACGATTAGTTTTTAAAACAATAAAACTAAACATAGTACCACGCTATCCATCTATGTATGGAAAACCAGACAAGAATACGATAAAGACCCCATCCTTAAATGGGAAATATTAAAAAAATGCCCCAAATATAAAGCAGGCTAAAAATTTTGTAAATTATATACAGAGGAGAAATTAGCCATAACTTTATATAATCAACCTAACCAGCTATTAAACTCCAAAA
>OZ010595.1:102336331-102378831 GCA_963932145.1 Acanthosepion lycidas
CCGTAGAAGTTGTAGATTTTTTCCAGTGCAGATATTGGCCCACTCTGTCATGCTGGGTTTTATACTCAGTGGGTGCCAAAACTGTGCAACCTGATACATGATGATCAATTGTCCATAGATATTTATCACAGAATCTACATTTTGGGGTAAACATATTATTACTTTTTTATTTCCTTTGATTTTTGGCGTTTACACATTTCTTTCCGGGTCCCGCCCAGGGACCTAAGGTTAGAAATGGCATCATGACATTTTCCACTGACAAAAAAAAAAAAAAATACATAGATAAAGCCCTTCGTAAAGTGTGAGCTGTACTTGTCAGAACAATTTTTTGTATTTCTTTGTGGCATGGACTTCAAGGAATTCCTTCACTTAGTCTACTGGAATCTTTTCCAGCCAATCCTAGGGCTCCAACTACAACAGTGATTGTTGATGTCCCAAAGATACATTTCAGTCTGCAGGGACTGCTATATCAATAAGGAGGCATATCATCATCATCATCATCATCATCATCATTATAATAATAATAATAATAATAATAATAATAATAATAATAATAAAATAAATATTATAAAGCTAAAAAATGTAACCTGAAAAATAACATTAATGCAACCGCTTAGATACAGTAAAACCGCCTCTCCTTGAAGAACTTTGCAAAAGCAGAGGTGCGACTAATATTCATGTGCGAATTTTTATGGCACATGCCATAATTTTTATACAGCACATGCATATGTATTGGTAAGACATTAACAGCGTCAAGAGTAAAAGACAAGAGAAACATTTGCTGGATGCGTTTACTTTTGATATTATTTAATATTAATTAATCTAGTTGTTTCGATTATTCTTTGACATCAAAGCACTGAAACCAGGAAATCAAACACGGCTAAACTGTTTCGGACTGAATTGAAGCTCAGTATATTGCATTATTATGTCGGTCTAATTAACTTTGACTTTTCCTTTTCCTTATCACTATCTCTTTATCTTCCCAATCACCGTGTGAGTCATTCTTGCTGGAGACCTCTCAGAAAATGACAAACCCAGAGCGAAAGGAAATCTCGAAGAGTAGTATAAAACTTACAAGTATTACTTTCTTGCAAACAGTGATTAACTGTTTCGCTGGGAACTGGCCAAATACTGATTTTCCTTTTAATCCCTTTCTTTCATTGCAGCCCGGATTACCCACTGGCAATGAAGCCTGATTCTTGAGTTTACACTCATCGTGATGCGGGACTTTGGTCCCAGTCTTGGCTTGTGAAAACGGCCGCTGGCAAGGCTTTTGAAGATCACAGTCGAATAACGGACTGGCGCATTACTATCAACACTGCATGAGCGTCGTTGTGTTCCTTTGCCAAGGATTTAAATCTGATTACGCTACGTTCTACTTTGTTTGTTCTGAGTTATCTTTGCTGACATTCGCGTCATTTCCTACCCAACATTTCTCTCATTCTTTTGCTCTACATCTCCTTTATCACTCATTGTATCTCTACCCTTCTCTCTCTCACACACTTTCCCTTTCTCTACCTTCTCTCTTAATACTTCTCCCTCTCTCACTCTATCTCTATCCCTCGCTCTATCTATCTCTCTCCCTCACACTCCTCACTATGTCTCTCTCAGACACGCTGTTTCTCCCCCTCCCCTCCTTTTCTCTCTATTTTGTGGTGCTTCCACGGTGAGGACAGAAGGTTTAGCAGTAAGACACATCTGTGCGTGCATGAATATTTATTCTGCAAAATGTCTCTGTATTTATTCACTTATTCTCGCACTGTTTTTAGAGAAATAAATAAATCATGATATATATATATATATATATATATATATATATATATATATATATATATATATATATATATATATGAAGATAACAAATACACGTAAATATATACAAATGTATATACATTGATATAAAGAGAGGGGGAATGCAATCTCTCTCATATATATATTAGCATTGTGAAATCTAAGCATTGACTTCCAGGAATTCCTTCACTTAGTCTACTGGAATCTTTTCCAGCCAATCCTAGGGCTCCAACTACAACAGTGATTGTTGATGTCCCAAAGATACATTTCAGTCTGCAGGAACTGCCATATCAATAAGGAGGCACTTTTTTGTTTATGGTCTATTATTATTATTAGATTTTGAAATCGGAAAAGACGAGCTCGAATTACAGTCGAATCCATTGCATTCACTTACTTGCTAAAACCCTTGAGAAAGGTATGAATCCTCTTCTTCTCCATCCAGCTATGGGTAAATAACAGGAAAAACTGTTTTTTATAGAACTGAATGGCAACTGGTCTGGGAGAAGGACAACTCTGATTTGAAAACCTGCGGAGGGTCGTTTTGGGACCTTGTGACACGCAGTGCACCAGGTGTTTGGATTTGACCCTTCAAAAAGTGCGGATGGTTCTGTACAAAACGTTCACCACTATAATCAAATCTCATATACTAGTGTCGGGGTATCGGTTCCTTGGAACTGATTTGCTTGTCCCACATGCGTGGAATTCAACGGGAGAGTCGACGACACACACACACACACACACACATGATAGGTAAGTGTGATCCATGCTAACATCGACCAGGACACCATGAACTATCAATATACAACTGTCAACATGAGAAAAAATATTAGTCGATAATACCATAATATTCTGTAGAACCCAATGCAATTGATTGATAATTTCGTTTTCTACGGATTATCAACTCGCTTTTTTTTTAAGATAACAATATTTTAGTGATACAAGTCGTATTAATTAACCCATGGATGGGAGATAAGTGTTGCGTGCATACTTTTCCCAAATATATTTGAGCGTAAGAGAATATAACGAGTCCAAGTAAAATTGGAACTCAGTTCTCCGCTTAGTAATTCCGAGACTTTATTTTTCCATCCGATTCTCACATGAATGAAAAATTGTAGAACTAAAAGTATAGTTATTAGTAGCAGTTTACAGACGTGTACATTCTATTTTAAGATATTAAAACATGTTGAAAATCGTTACATAATGGCAATTATGCTTCAACTCCATATGTGTGTTTCCTGGGGCTATTTTAAAATACTGACGAGTGAAAGATTAATTTAATTTCAAAAGCAGAATACTTTTCAAAAAATAGGTTTGGGCGCTTTGCCGTGATTAACCAATCGATTGTGACATGACACGAAGTTGTCTGCATATAAAAACTAGACAATTTCCCTATGGGCAGATACAGGTTATGACGTAGATGTATCGAAGTCTGACGTTCAACTTTCCTAAGACGTAAAAACAAAAGACATGTGAAGGTAATTTAACATAATCCTATATAGTTATATGCTCGTTCAGCTTCTTACATAAAATTATGTAGTTGATAAATAAAAGGATCCTTTAATTGATAAATAACTTTACTCTTCGAAACTTAAAAAAAAGTATAAAAAATACAGAGCTACTTTGGCAAATTAATATGTAACCGTTGAATGAAGATGCTAAAAGCACGTATCTGATGTGATCGGCGCTATGAAATGGTTGGTTGAAGTGTGCAGCAATATAAAATTTGTTGTTGTCCCTGATGGTTATTTAGGGTTATTTAACCGAAGACTAATTTCCGTTCCAGTTTCTCCAACATAATTTCCTAAGTAATTATATAAGATTTCAACTGGCACAATTCAGAGCCGGTGGTTTGAATACGACGTCAGTGCCAGTGAGTATGAAACTTCTATCAGTGATAATATGCCTACAGACTTGGAATCAGGGTTTATTGCATGGAATTGTCCCTTTTTGAGTTGGTGAATCATGTATACCGGATTATGTAAAGACCGTGTTTAGACTGGGATGAGAAGTGGGTATATTTATATCTAACAGTTTGGTCGAGTTTTAAATACTGGAAATCATTTCTTAAAACATGTGAAAGCTTATGAATATTGTAATTACACTTTTAAACAAAAATATGGAAATGCTGGAATTATTATTTTTTGTTTGTTTCCTAGGTTAGAAGAATATTTCTGTTTTGTTTGGAAGCCTTAGGAAGTAATTTTTAATAGATTTAACTTGTTAATTCCTATTTTGAATTTAACAGAATACTTATCCTATGTGTTTTTGCAATCCATATTTTGTGAACAGATACACGTTTTATGCGTTACTATTGGCTATAGATTATTAATTTGCTGGGTTGGTATTGTGTCAGCTTTTGAAATTGGGGTAGAAATGACCATTTGCGTTTTAATTACATACATATTACATATATATATATATATATATATATATATATATATATATATATATATATATATATATATATATGTATACCGAACAAAATTTCGCCAATGCGAGCACATATTTATTACTACACCATGCCTATCTCAAAATATGTGTATGTATGGCTATAATTTCCTGAATGTGTATGTGTTGCTATACTTTGCTGAAGAACTTATATATATATATATATATATATATATATATATATATATATATATATATATATATATATATATATACACATATATATATATAAATATATAAATATATATATATAAATATGTATGTATATATATATATGCGTGTGTGTGTGTGTATATGTATGTGTGTGTGTGTGCCTGTGTGTATAGTGTCTGTGGTGATATTTACATATAGCTGTGCGTATATGTGCCTATACTTTAACTGAAGAACATTTAACATCTGAATATATATATATATATATATATATATATATATATATATATATATATATATATATATATATATATACACACCTGAATGAGTGCATATATATATATATATATATATATATATATATATATATATTCCGCTGTATGGATATGAGTTTTTGACCCTGGCCTTCACGTTTTTTGATCATCAAACTCTTATTTTTTCTGAGTTTGTCTGATCATCGCAAAACCATGAAACCCAGGGTTACAAACTCATCCATACAATTTGAATAAGTTAGCTCTATCACTTTTATTGATGGCTTTCCAGTAAGTATTGCGCATATAAAATAATATATATATATATATATATATATATATATATATATATATATATATATATATATATATATATATATATATATATATATACGCGTGTGTATGTGTGTGTGTGTGTGCAGTATATTTATAAGGAAATATTAATGTTAGGGTGTGCATATCCGAGAAGAAACCCTTGGATCCTAATTTAAGCGAATAGATATTCTCATTCTAGTCAGTCCACTAAATCTGTACGCAAACCTGGCACATTTTATCGGAGACAGCAGTTATAATTTTGTTTTAAGAATTTATTTTAAATTAATTTCCCCTTCATTTCCTATAAGATAACGGAGAGTTGGTTCCACTGTGTGCAAAATTTCTTCATGTCAATTCTATAAAACAGATAACTGAATTCTACTAAGAATTTTTCTAAAATTTTCAACTTCGCTTATCAATTCAAGTAAAATGTAAAAACAAAAATATAGTCGATACATTAGTTCCTAAAATCATTTCACTAATCTTCTAAACGAAATAATACATATCTTCCCACCTTCATTGTCTTGGATTTACGTTAATTTTTTATTTTAATCACTGACCGAGCTCATGGCATCAGTTCTTAACATGGTATCTATGCTGATGACATAACCAAATTGTCCTGTCACGATATTATGGCTAAGTTCGACAATGTCAATTCGCCAACTGATCACAAAAATCATTCAAAAGTGTTAACTGGGGCAAGGAATGTCCTGTTAATTTGAATTCCTCCTAAACAGAAAAGCTACCTATTAATCACCTGAAGGATACAGATGATTCTGATCTCCAAGATAGTGACCTGTTGCGCCTTCTCGAGCTAAAATTCTCGGCTGACATTAATTCAAAGACTATATTGAATCCATTGCTAAGTCTGCTACTAAGAATGTTGGTTAACTGTATCGTGCTAGACTATCTCTTCTCTACAGTATTTGTCAATTTTTTGAGAATTGCTGTCACATGTAGTCCGGTGCTCCTGCTATATATTTAGAGATTCTTGCTTAAATCCAAACAAGAATTAAGTATATTATTTGCCCTGACTTGTCATCTCGGCTTCACTCACTTTGCAACTGTTTCTTTTTTTACATAAATATTTAATGTTAATTATTCGGATAAACTATTCCCTATGGTACCTAGATTTATGTTTGTTTTGTTTTTGATTTACGACATAGCAAACACCATGGGTTATTTAATGTGGACAAGATTTTTATTGCTGGTATTGCTGCTAATGTTTTTTTTTCCCAAAAATGTATTGATGGTAATATTTTTTTTCTTTCAAAATATATTGCTGGTCATATTTTTCTTCAAAAATTCATTGCTGGTAATCATTTTTTGCAAAAATGCATTGATGGCATTAAAATCTATTTTTACACTTTCGTAGTTTATTGACACCAGTTTATGAGCTAAATATTTACCCATATCTGGGACACCGTAAAAGGTGCGACCACATCGGGACAGGGTGGAAATGGGAACACCAGCAATTATGAGGTATTTCCATTCTCTTCAAAACCTCATGGTCAAAGGCGTTGATGTTGGATATAGTTTATCGTCTTACACAGAACGCCTCATTTGAGGCGGGGTCTTATCCCTCTCCAAAGGTGCAGTCGGCGTATTCAGAAGCACCAGTCGAGAGAGCTGCCTAGACGTTATGTATTTAAGCACAATACTAGATTAAGAACAAGGTTACATCAATTTACAGTTGAATGAATCGATGGAACCATAAGTTCTATGCTAACATTTTCTTATCTCGCACTTCTGCCTCCATGGTTTCAAAACAAATTTTATCTTCAATGTTTTTTTATATGTAATGTCAATCGTTTCTTCCTGAGAACTTTTCTAATCTTCTCGCTTGTTAATAATGTTTTTCCTTGTGATTATTATTTCGCACTCAGTAAGGCGTTGTACATTAGTGGATCACCAAAAGCAAGGCGGGAATGGCACTAGAACGGAAACAGTTATAGAGAGTGAGAGCAAGTGTAAAGAAGAGTGTTTGGGGAAGTGATAAAGAGAAGGACACGGATCAAGATCAAAGCATCAGAAAATGTCGAGTAACATTACATTTGAACATTTGGAGATTATAGCTATCAGGGAAACAAATAAGAGGAAGGGAGTTCCACATGTGGGATGTGCGAGGAAAGAAAATGTTGGAGTAGAATTGGCGGTTGCATTTAACTATTTCAACAGTAAAATTGTGGAGTCTAGATGCCAATTTAGTAGCACGCCTAAGCTCACGTAGCCGGGCAATTGGAAAAAAGATCGACAGAGAAGTTGCCTTGAAAATACTTGTAGAAAAGCCAAAGGAAATCCTCAGCACGTCAGTGAGAAAGGGACTGTAGACGAGATGCCAGATCAGAACCAATGACGTTGCATATTTACTGCTTTGCACTGGGAGAAAGGATTCAAAAATCGATATTATATACATACATACATACATACATACATACATACATATATATATATATATATATATATATATATTGGGCAAGTTTTCTGTTCATTTTTTTTTTATTTCTGTCATTGTGCAATGCACAATGAAATTGGACAGTTGTTACCAGCTGCACAAAAATGCAACAATGATAAGTATATACACACACACACGAGCACAACACAGAAATCAAAAACAAATTATCGACTGAATAAAGAAATGACGTTTAAAATACGTTTACAATTGTTAGCGTGCAAAATCCTTTGTCATATGCAATCCCCAAAGATAAAAGATGTCCCTGAAGCTTTCCGAAAACGCATGTTACATTTCATTATATGTTCTGATCTGCTGCGTCAGCAGAAATTAGAAATGTACTCGGAGGAGGGAAAGAAACACGAAATGATGAGTTGTTCCATTATTTCATAAGCCTTCTTAACAGAAACATGGGAATAGATGCGATGGGTAAATTGTGCGCGTTGTTTGTTTTAGGTTTTTCCCTCATGCACAGAATAATAGGGTCAGTCAGAAATTGCCTGTGTGAAGAAGAGCGCCATGAATCACTTTATCTGGCCAGAAATTTGGAAACAGCATGCCGTACTACTTGGCATTCGCGCCGGAATCTCCAATTTCAGTGTTTTGGGGTGTCAATCCGAAGACAATGCAGAGGATTCAAAAATAGATGGATGAGTTTGATGGTGATTACGAAGGTACGGCAGCTTGGAAATATCACTATGAACCTTCTGATGAGAAAAATCTCACAAATTTGTTTGTGAGGGTTCAGACTCAATGCAGAGGTCCACATCATGTGCATTGAGAAGGTAGTGCTGCCCTAGGTCAAGAGGGTTGAAGACCCTATGTCTGGCAACAGGATTCTGCACCATGCCGCACAAGCAAGAGAACCCAATCACAAGTCTCAGACAATATCTGCGACCACATCAGCCCTTACATCTGGCCGCCTAACTCCCCAAAATGCAAACTCTTGATTATTATGTGTGGGTCGCAGCTAAGCGTGATACCAAGAAAACTCCTTGTAACATCAAAGAGTAACTGAAGGCCAGGATCATGGCAGCATTCACCAACTTACAAAAAGAGAAGGTCCAGAAGAACTGCGGGAGATGCCGAAGTTGTCTGGAGGTCGTTGTTGAAGCCAAGGATCATTTTATTGAATAAAATTATTCTTTAGTATTTCAAGTATTTTTTGTGTAATTTTGGTAAATATATCTGTTAAAATGAATTGTCAGTATTATTTTCATTTTTGTCTCATTTAAACGACAATTTATCCATCGCATTTTATATAGCATTCCATCTGGTGAAAATTGTGCAAAGCATGTCATTTTATTTTGAATATAAGTTTGTTTATATTTCTCACAAATTGTTCAGCAAATATATATTCACCTATGGAGATGATAAGACGAAATGTGAATACTTGTAAACGACTTGTATCGCCGTGTCAGCATTTTCATGTTGGTTTATAGAAAAAATGTGTGTATGATCCCTAAAAACAGACGCTTATACATCCGTACAAACACACACACATTTATACATCCTACAAGCACACACGCACTATTCTACTTCCATACAAAATCATACACGTATATACATCCTACACACATACACACTTTTATATATCCTACACGCACACTTTTATGCATCCTACAAATACACACACACATTTATACATTTTATAATCACAGTCATGTACACATAATATTCCGCTTTTTCCTTTAAAAAAGTTAAATTTCACTTCCGTGATTTTATCCAATCTTTCTTTCTTTCGTCCTTTCTTTTTATTCAATGCGTGTTTCTTCACAATCATGTTTTTTTTTTGTTTTTCTTCTCACGTTCTCCTTTTCTGTCCGTCTTTTTTCCTTTCTCTATTTATTGATATTTTTTCTCAGTCATTTTTGTTCTTTCACAATTATTATTCCTTTCTTTCTTTCTTTCTTTCTTAATCATCTGTCAACGTCAAGTTTCTTCTATTTCTTCTTTTCTTCCTTTTTTCTGACTCTTTTCTTTTGTGTTCTTGTTTGTTTGATTGCTTCTTTCTTTCTCAGTCATTTGATTTCTTTCGCAATCATGTTTTTCATCTTTCTTTTAAACCTTCAAATTTTCTTTTTTAGTCATTTGTCTACTTTCACAATCATGTCTTTCTTTCTTTCTTTCTTTCTTTCTTCGAAACATTCTTTCTTTGTCGTTTACGTTGTCTCTTATTTCAAAATTATTTAATTTCACGCACTTCTGTTGCGTTCAAGCTTGACTGATTTTTTAAACATTTTTAAGTATTTGAATAAAAACTATTTTCTCTTCCATTAAATTCTCAAATCATTTTATTTAGATTTAGAATCTTAAAAATAGACAGTTAAATGTCTGCAGTTGCTACGAGTAACAAAGCCCAAAATAAGGCTTTGTATTCATTACGAACAAATACAAAAGAATAAAAACAAAAGATGCATGGATAATTTCTTGCTTAAAATCAAAATCGTCTGTGATTGTCATATTTAGGAAAATCCCTGTCAATTGTGGCCCTTAGATGTTTCTTCTTTTACCAAGATCGCTGGCCGTCGTTCAACACTCAATTTACACAAGCTCGCCAGGCAGCTGGCCACTTCATTCATTTATCTCTCTGATACACGAAAAGATAAAATAAAATAAATGTCGCACCCAATATTGTTTTATTATCTCTCTAAAGGGAAATAGAATGTTTTCGTTCTAAGAAGATTGTATACATTTATACTTGAAAAGTTAATGTGTGTTTCTAGCCCCAATCATTCTTCAGAGATTCCATGATATTGATATGTAGTTGAGGATAATTTGGCGCGAATGTCCAAACCAAACATAATTACAAACACATCCTCGCCTAGATACACGCTACGTGTAAGCCTAAGAAAGTATATATCTGTGCGACTATTTAATTCTTAGATGTGGAAAAACATATGGCTTCACGTCTTTCCCAGGAGTATTAGTACAGCGTGAACACAGTGTATTTATTAATCGCTATCAGCCCATAGAATGCCGTCAAGCCACTAAAATACAATGGGTTACAGGGCGTGAAGGAATTAGGAACAGAGACATTAATAATGGGTGGAAAGAGAAATCATGAGGACTGTAGATCTAATTAAAGTTGACTGGCAATCATGGAGCTGGAAGGGAGTTCGCACATACGAGAAGTGCGAGAAAAGAAACTGTTAACCTAGAATTTACGGTTACATATATCTAGCTTAATTGTATAATGATGAGAATTCGATGCCAGTCTAGCACTGCGCGTAGATTCACTATTCGAACTCCGATCTCGGATTTCTTCTTTGTGAGATTATCCTGGTTAATGTCTCAGTACCTTCAGTTACAAGCTATGGAAGAGTGATAAGTAACCATTGAAAGCTTTCAGATCTGATACGCAAAGATACGTATATCTTACATAATACGAATGCCATCCAACTATATTATATGTAGATCCAGATCACAATGTGGTATGACCCAGTGTCTATGAATACTGGCAGCCAGAATGCCTGTCTCTCAAGACCCTGTTAGTTCGATCATGAATCTATAGCACATATATATATTGTCTTCCACAGACAGACTGTTTCGCTGTGTCATAGTTCACTGTTTACAACCGTACACTTCCTCCTCCAGTGAGCTGAACCGAATTTAATTTTTCTGGAGCCTATATATATATATACATATATATATATGGTTAATAGTCAGAATTGAATCAGACCAGGAAACAGTAGTATTAAAAAGTGCTCAATACACGTTTCAAACAATAAAATCTAATTAAATATATCATGTAGAGCTTTTAACTTTAAAAATCAGGAGCTCATTTGAATCCGCCAATGTGGTTCAAACTTACGGTAAACTCAGGGTATTTTTATGAAATGATTTCTTAACGCTTTATTTTTTTTTAAAAAAAAAAAAAAAAAAAAAAAAAAAACTAATGTAAAAAACTATTATTATTTCCGAGAATAGATAAACAAACGCATGACGTTGAGTCCCATAGAAAGGGTGAAGAAAAAGAAGAAGAAAAAGAAGAAGAAGAAAAAGAAGAAGAAGAAAAAGAAGAAGAAAAAGAAGAAGAAGAATTAAAATTTTTTAAATACCACACATGTTTAGCTAGTTGGCAGATTACCTAAGATTTGCTAGCTTAAATGACGACCTATGATTGTGCGAACTATGTTTGAAAGCACCTTTCGTACATCCTATGCACGTTTTATTTTAGGCATTAACAGCTGATACTTGTAGTTTATAAATTATAACTACCGTTTTACATGCCAAATTTAATGGGAATATATTCTTATTTCAACAGTTGCATAAATTACTAGTGTTAACTGTATTTAAATTTTTTGGTGTTGATTTTTAAAGTTATATCTATTAATCTATCTCTCTCTCTCTCTCTCTATATATATATATATATATATATATGCGTTTTACCAATTTGTGAGTGGAAGGGATATTTCCGACTGAGGAGTATATAAATCCAGGGAGATCGCAATGTAGACTACAGAGCATAATAATAATAATAATAATAATAATAATAATAATAATAATAATAATAAGATAGAGATATTAATTATCCACTAATGGATAATTAAATCTCCGTCGTATTATTATCATTATATATGTAATATAGATTATCATTATATATATGAAATATTTTATCATTATATATATATATATATATATATATATATATATATATATATATATATATATATATATTATAAATATATTTAGTTGTGAGTGTCTGACCCTGGGTTTCACGCTATTTGTAATCGTTTGTCTGACGATACATATATATATATATATATATATATATATATATATATACATTTCACATATTATAATATATATATATATATATATATATATATATATATATATATATATATATATAATATCAATATAATATAATATAATATATATATATATATATATATATATATATATATATATAATTTTTATAAATATATAAGTATTTTATAAGTATATATGATTTTATAAGTTTTTAAGTTTTATAAAAATTCGTATGCCTTTGATTTTCTGAACATAAACTATGCAGGAACTGTTCAAATAATCTTTATATCCGAACGCTTTTGGATATTTAGCCATTATGAAGGATATTTTTTTTCGCTGAATATGTAGATTTTATATATGCGTATCTATAGGAAATGCAAGACGTTTTGTTTTTCAAACACAGTCAGCAAGCAAAATAAAAAATAAAAATTTAACCAACATTATAGATTTGGAATCTTCATTAAATAAACTTGCATACAAAATTAAATTGCTTCCCATTTACACAATTATATATTAACATGCATGCATACACACTCACGCGCATGCGCACGCGTACACATTGTACATTATTTGCATTCTGAGTGCGTAACTTCTTTAATCTGTTTCGAATATCAGGTAGTGTTTTGTTCGGACAACAGGTTCAATCCTCCTGCTCGATGTCGACACAATTTACTTGGGCCTACAATTGAAATTGATCCATAACCCGCAGGGTCTTTTAAGAAATTTGCAATAGCCGTTTTTCTATGTCCATCTCACAGAGCGATGGCACGCTGAGAGAGACATTTGCAGTTCGACAATTCTGCTACGTTCAATCTCTGGGAATTTTTTTTTTTTTTTTTGCTATGTTTTTTTACCTAATGGAACGCAGGAGATACATGTAGACTTTGACGGAGCTAATGGATGAACGCAAATAACTAGATGTTGTTACGTGTTTGCCAATTAAAGCTTTATTGAAATATGGTCTTAAACTAGTAGTTAGAATAATTTCAGGCCTGACGATTGCATATAGCATGAAACAGACTGTCGCCTCTAAGTGTTGACTTCTATGTTCACTTTTATATTTACACACGCTCTATCTCTGATATTGAGCACTTTATTCCTTAAGACTATATTTCTTTATATATATATATATATATATATATATATATATATATATATATATATTAAGGCACACCCTCTCTCTCTCTCTATATATATATATATATATATATATATATATATATATATATATATTAGGTTGGTGCAAAAATAATGACGTAATAATGTCGTTTCTGACGTATGTTTAACGTCAAAAAACGATATTATTACGTCATTATTTTTGCACCAACCTAATATATATGTATGAATATGTATATAAAGGTAATATATATATATATATATATATATATATATATATATATATATATATATATATATATACACATACAGCATATTTTCATTTAAGCATCTTCGCTTAAATAATTTATACATATTATGTCTATTTATTTTAGTTTTAATCCTTTCAAGTTCACGAATTAATTTCTTCGTGGCTGTAGAAAATGATTAAGAAAAATTCCAAAACTTTCTTTCAAATAATTTTTATTTTCGCAAGAACTTTCAATCTTCAAGGGTTGCCTATCTATTGATGTGTTCTGCGTTAACAACGTAAGTTCAAAATATCTTTTCAACTCAATGCAAGTGAGGTAATTAATTTGATTTTAAAGAAAACATTTTAATTGGCGTATTTTAATGTAGTATTTTTTTATATAACACTTTGCTTCTACAGACATTATCCCTCAGCTTTAGCAAGACTCGGAGGTTAATGCACAATGAATGTAGATAATGCTGCATTCTTGCAATATCTTCAAAGAGCAATGCGTTTTTATGATTAAACAATTATAGATGTTTTTCATATTCCACTAAATACAGAGTATATAATTTTGTGTGTAGACCTTGTTTGCTATTTGATTTTCCTTTTCAATGTGTGCAAAACATTGTTATTTTAGTTGGATGCCATCATAGAATATCTACTTCACATCTATGGTGAATATTCAACAAAACAGAAATTCAATCGTAAGTTTAAATTTCAATGACGAGCATAGGTCATCACCTTAAATAACCTGACAAGCAATAAGATGCTTAGTCAGCCATGTTTATACCCATTTCCTTGTTCATAGATTTCCTTGTTCCTAGATAATTTTTTCTGAACGAAGTTATTTTGAACTCTGTTCTTGTACAATTTCCATTGAATTTTTCTCAACTACAGTTTGCACAAATTCAAAATTGCTCGTCGAGTACGAAGGAATTCTTTGAAATAATTTTTTCCAGACAGAAGCTGGCAAACCAATCGTTGGCAATATCCGGGCACAGAAATTTTCATTAACAAATCCAGATCGAATATTTCTTGGTCATTGTTTTGTTGATGTGGTCTTTTTGAATTGGAAAGTCTACAGTCAAATGATCAAAATTTATGTAAAAATGTACAATCGATATACATATTTACCCGCTGAACTGATCAATGACCATTTTGAAAATCTATACAACAATCAATGGATAATATGTTAATATATCCTGATCAATGAATATTATTATAATCATCACACTGATCAATGAATATACTTAGAACTAAAATGGAATCAATAAATATTCTAAAAATAAATACAGTGATCAATTATTATTATACAAATCAATATAAAGATCAGTGAATGTTCTCAGATATATTCATGACCAATTAGTAACCTAATCAATGACTATCCTAAAAATCAATGATATGATAGAGAAATATTCTGAAAATCAGTATACTGATCAATAAATAATCTTGATCAATGAATATTCGGACATATCGATATCTTGATCAAGAAATATCCTGAAAACCAATACAGTGAACCTAAGAAACAATCAAAACAGCAACAGAAATAATAAAGCGTAGCAGATTAATGATAAAAGCTGTGCAAATCTTTTGCAACAATTCCATTGTGCCAGTGATCTAAAAGTCCCTGTTTAAGCTGTAGTTTTATGTTAGACGGAAGTTCCGAACTGGTCAGCCATAATTGACCGGATGTTGGAATGACAGGAAGTAGATAATCGTAGGACGTACGCATCATCTAATATAAGGAAAGGTAGCCGCGAACTAGTGACAAAGACGACGACTCCACGCCATTATCACTGATCAAAAGAGTAGAAAGAATGCTTTGTAACGGTTCAGGTGTTGGTGTCGTCTTTTATTAGCATTTATCAAAAGCAACTATCATTTTGGTCGTCGTTCCCAAACCTAGAATAGAAATTGGAAAATCTATGGCAATCCGTCTTCGCTATAAGCGGTTTACAATTCATTTAAGAATCGAAAATCGAAGCAACATTGCTGAAACTGTGTAATAGTTTTCTGCTTTCCTGATAAGTGACATAATTCTTTTAAAATCATGTATGTATTATTTCTATGGCCAGGATTTGTGCAGTTGGATTCAGTACAATATAATTCTTGCTTCTATAACTGAAGCTACTGGGGAATTCAATAAAATGGTTTGCCAGTAAGATTTAATGGGCGTTGGGCATATAATATTCAGTCCAATCAACCAAAATTCAATGGAGAAAAGTCTTGGACAAATGAGTAAAGCCTAGTTTAAAATATAGGATATATTGTATTTCTTCACATACCATCGAATCTAAATATGTCTTAAACAATTCCAAACAAATAATGTTAATCCAAGTATAGAGGAATTGGATACATCCACATTTATGTAGACAAATCCAGAAGAGCAGTCATTCAAATCAACATTTGTTTTCACAATTTGATAAGAAAATTTGTATCAAATCAGCAATTGATCCAGAAAGAGTATACCCCCTTCACCTTGTTAAGACGGCCAGTGTGATAAACACTTTCAAACGCCTTGGAGATATCGGATAGAAACAAAAATATAACCTTAAACACAAATTGAAATTATTTACATTATTCGGACTATTGTGCCCATCATTGTTGCCATATTTATCACAAAGTTTAGGTCGTTGTACTCTCCGGCCTTCTTCAGGTGATTGGAATATCGACATTCTAACCATCTGAAGAAAGCCGGAGCGTACAACGGCCGAAACGTTGTGATAAATATGGAGACAAAAATAAGGACAATAGTCCGAATAATGTAAATAATGTACGTAATACCTCATCTCAGATATATAGACACAAATTGAAATTATTTTAAACTATTTAAATCAAAATTTAGTATATTATTTTTGAGATGTAGAACTGTCAATAAGCTTTATGTAACTCGATCTATTGATATCATTTTGATTATTATAGACACAATGTTTCGACATCAATATGATATAAAAATCATATCATTACAATGTATTGATATCATTTTGTTTATTATAGACACAATGTTTTGATATCATTTTGATATCAAGGATGATATCAATAGAATGTATTGATATCATTTAGACACAATGTTTCGGCTACGTACAAAATAACAGCCTTCAGGTGTCCCTTATTTTTTTTTTTGTCCCTTTAGATGATATGTTGATTATTTTATTATTTTATCACTGCAATTCGTGTTTGATCTTGCTGAAACATACTAAATTATTTCACTACCAGACCGAAGGCTTGAACTCACTCAATTGAGGACTTTCAACAACAGCAAAAATTAAACTGGATAGCAGAAGTAACTCGTAAATGTAATCATTACATAAAACATAGTGGAGGCGGGTAACGTAAATCCCCCATAAAAAAAAAAATCAAGCTATAAAATTAATAAATACGCACCACTTCAAATACTTCTGTATATGAGTCAGTTTTTTAATGGTTGATTTTGTTTAACGCCATATCAACCTCTATAGATTATTTAATGCCAAAAGCTAAATATCTTCTACATAGTAATAGAAGTTTTTCTCATCTTTTTAGAACATTGATGCCACTGATATGAATGCTGACATCGTTTTCGTTCTGTTCTGTTGTTTATCTTCCCTCTATATTAACGTAATATTTGATTTAATACCGGAATATGCTTAACAGATTCCCATTTGCAGCGTTGACTCAACTTCAATCTGTGAATAAGGCCTCTAGGTTGCCAAGCCACTAGCTGGAAGAAATCTTGTTTTTCACTATTTGCAGTTACCAGAGCCAGTCAATTGCTCAGCATCTGACGAAGTATAAAAAGCGTAAAAGAGTAAATATTTACTATACTCCATTTTCGAAATAAAGTGAGATGTTTTTACTTCTTTTCTCGCTAAGGAAACAGGAGCTTTCTCCATTTCATACCGGAAAAATTATATAGTGCATACATTGTTCACCTGAATAAGGCCGTAGCGTACAACGGACGAAACATTGCGAATTTGATAATGAAGATGAAGACAACAGTCAACAAGGATGTAAATAGGAGGGCAGATGTTACGTAAGAGATAAGTTCTCTTTCCTTTCTTTTTCTACTTTTCTTAAATTGTATCGCTTATTTAAAATTTGTCTTAATCAATTTTATATTAAACGAAGATTATTCATCCCGGTAAAAAGTATATAAGGCATACTTTGGATACTTAAACACTTCACCCCCTGATGTGTGTGTATGTGTATGCGTTTGTATGCGTGTGTGTGTGTATGTGTGTAGTAGTAGTAATTGTTATAGTGATATTTTTTCTCAACTTTTTAAAAATTTTGCGCCTGAGATGCATTCTAACATTGTTTTCGTTCTGTTCTGTTTGTTATTGTCTCTATATTTACTTAATATTTCGTTTAACACTGAAATATGCTTAAGAGATAACCATTTTCAACGTTGATTCAACATCCATCTATGAATAAGGCCTGTGGGTCTCAAAGACACTGGCTCGAAGAAATCTTGTTTTTCACTATTTACGGTTATCAGAGCCAGTCCATTCCTCAGAGTCCGACGAAGTGTTAAAAACGTTTTACGTTTGGTTTGAATACCTCGGCTAATATTAGGTACTATTCTACTTGCGGTCATGCAAAGCTGATGTTATTGCTGTATGAGAACACTTAGTCTATTGTACAGATTTTATTCATTCAGGGTAAAACGGTATTTATTTTTAAATATATAGATTTTAGATCTGGAATTGTATTGCTTGTAATTCCACTACGAAAATGTATTGTAGTTTATTGTACTATGAAAATGTACTGTTTTTTTGTTTGGTGTCGTCACTATTTGCCGATAGATGAGACACTAACAGGTGCTACAAACGCAAGTCAAGATGGACCTGGGGACAGCAGCAATTAAGAGGTAGTTTCAATGCTTTTTAAAACCTCCAATATACCTATCAGTGGCCGTGATGCCGGAAGTAGTTTAGTGGTATATCCAGAGCGAAGCATGGCTCAGTAACAACACATTTAGTATAGGAAGTAAGGAACATAGAATAGGTTGTGCTAAGGATATTTTTGCCCAAAACAAATGCATTAACCTAAAACCTTCAGTCAGGTTCTTTAATAATTTCGTCAAATTGAGACTTTGACCTGGTTGTCATGTTTGGCGACAAACTCTTTTATGTAAGCTGTTAAACGATTTCACTCATCAATAATTCAAAATGTCTTCGAGCCAGTTTAGCATTTAGGTTTAAGCGAGGACTAACCATCAGTCCACAAAATGCTGATATAGATAACAGAAATCACATTACTTGAGAACTGTCAACAAAATGGGGAACATATGTAAATCAAAGGAGAGAATAATGACACAATCAAATGCTGGCATTCCACACTATCCTAGACAGACGGCAAGAAAAGGGAGTCATTTGAAAAATTGTTTTAAAAGAAACGTTTTCTAAATTTCAACTGAAAGTAGAAGTGATCATTCTTGTTAATGAATGTTTGAGGATTAAACAAAATGGCTAATATTACCTTTAACATTAACACTAACTTCTCGTATTACTACTTTGCTTGTAACCGTTCATCTCAAGTGACCATGCTAAGAATATTAATAATACATATGTTTCAGTGTTCCTGCTATCTCTCCAGAGATACTTAATAAGATCCTTAATTAAGCTGTCAAGCAATATGATGATGAAAAACATTTCGACCGTGTTTACAAACGTTTCCGAATACATGAATATGGTTTTACGAATGGAGTTATCTGTTTATACTCCTTGTACAATTCCCATTCATCTATAGATCAGTTATGCATTAACACCATAAGTTCAAATTGTTTTCCTCTCTATGCAATATAGGTAACTCACGTGATTTTTAAAAAAAGATTTTTAATTGTAGTATTTTAATTTAGTAGTTTTTTATATAACACTTTGCAGCTACAAACATAAGCACGACTCGGAGTTTAAGGCACAGCGGATGGTGATAATGACGTAATCTTGAAGTATCTTCTAAGAGCAACTCTCCTTTACGATTAAACAATGATGGTATCTTTTCCAGCAAATTTTCTTATTTCAAATTGACCATATTTGTTCATTAACTTTTTCATTTACACTATTTACATTATTCGGACTATTGTCCTCATCTTTGTCGCCATATTTATTACAACCTTTCGGCCGTTGTACGTTCCGGCCTTCTTCGGTGGTTGTAATGTCGAACTGAACCCTTTATTTCGCTCACTGGAGTAAACTGTTCTAGTTCCATGTGCCGTGTTTAATTGATGTCGCTTATTAGTTATTTCCTTTTAATTAACCTCTCTCCACTGCCACAACCGGGTATTGAACTCACACTCTTTGGGTCCTGACACTGGATCTAACTAACGCCTTTATCCACTGTGCCATGAGTCCATTTTTGTTTAGCATTTTATGATAGACGTCATATTTCATATTACTCCAAATACAGAGTATATAATTTTGGGTGTAGACCTGGATTGCTGTTTGTTTTTTTTTTTCCTTTTCAGTGTGTGCAAACCGTTGTTGTTTTAGTTGGATAACATTATAGAATACCTACTTTAGATCTATGGTGAATATTCTACAAAAGAGAAATTCGATCGCAAATTTAACATTTAATGACGAGCATAGGGCATTAACATTATCATCCAGTATTACTACTTTGATTGTAACCCTCTACCTCAACTGAAAGCTGAGACTTGTAAGCTACTATGGAACAGATTGTCTTTGAGAATAATAAAGATTAATCATAATGGGATTGTTTAAAGTAAAAATGGGAAGTAAATGAACTCGTATATTCGGAACGCTTCCAAAACTAAACATCTCTGCCTTCCATCAACTGCTGTGCCTTCTTGGTCTAACGTTCACGGCTGACATGAAGTGGAATGACTATACTATTGATAGGTCAGCTTCTAGGTAGGTTACTTCACTGTGTCGTGCTCTTATGTCCAGAGACTCTAACATATATCTATGTCTACCATTCGTCAATGCCTAGAATATTAGTGCGACATATTGTCCAGTTTTCCTGCTGTCTCTGTAAAGATCCTTGATATGATCCATAGAAGAATCAGCCTCGATCTAGCGTATCAGTTTCAGACACTTTCCTATCGCCGTTAGCTTGGCACCATTTTCTTTTTCTATAAAAACTTTCATGGTAACTGTTCGCATGCGATCTTCGCTATGGTACTATGGACTCTTCGAATTTAAGCGTAGTACAAGTTAGCGACGAGGTCCCATTAATTTACAGTTGAGCTGAGTAGATGCTGTTGGGCGTACTTTATATCTTACCCAGGACGCGTATGTAGTTTATAGTCATACCCAGGAGGCCTAACTCACGGAATATATATATATATATATATATATATATATATATATATATATATATATATATATATATATATATATATGTAAGCAAATATATGGATATAGATCCGACAGTATATATATATATATATATATATATATATATATATATATATATATATATATATGCGAAATAAATTCCAATAACTAACAAATACTATTCTTTAAAAAGTGCTCAATACAATGTAGAGCAAATAAAATAATTTATTCGAAAATTATAACATAAAAAATGATATAAGATCACTACAAATATAGTCATTGTGTTTCAACACTTCTCTTGTCTTCTCAAGTGATGTTTTTTTAATGTAGTACATTCAGCACGTGTCTTCTCAAGTGTTGGTGCTGAATGTAGTACATTCAGCACCATCACTTGAGGAGACACCTAATGTGTTGAAACAAAATGGCTATTTTTGTAGTGATTTTATATCATTTTTTATGTTATAATTTTCGAATAAATCATGGCATATATATATATATATATATATATATATATATATATATATATATATATATATATATAAGGAAAGGGGTATATATATACTGGATTCTACCGTCGTATGAAGATTAAGCAGCTCAGGTTTTAGGACTAGCAGTTAGACTACCTGCACATATGATTTGTTTATAGTGGTAAAGCTTGTGTAGAAAAAAACACACTTTTTGGAAGAGCCGTGATTGCATACTCTCTCTCACTCTCTATCTCTTTCCTTCTCTCTCTCTCTCTCTCTCTATCTATCTATTTCTCACACACACATAAAAACACAGATTATATATAACATGACGCTTGTGTAGGCATTGCTGTGTTTTGTGTTTTGTGTAGGCGTTTTTATACGCAGGTCTATGCACGAGTTTATGTGCGTTTGCTCGCAAAAAGCTACATCGAGAATAAAATTCTGCCCTGAGCAATCAGTGTACACTAATTTTCTTTTTCTTTTTTAATATTCAACACGATTTCCATCTACGTTTAAATCACGAACCGAAGTGTTGTAAGAAGACCAAGACCTTGGCGAGGCGCATTTAATATGGCTGCCTGCCATAGAACACTCGAAGCTTCTTTTTGTTCACACTTCGTTACAAATGATTAATCACAACTATAAGTATAAATTCGATTTATCTTATCACTCTTTGTTTTCTCTTCTTCCTTCTTTTCAATTTTTAGTTCTCTGATTTTGTCTCTTATCAGATTTTCTTACGATGCAAGCTTATCTCCATTTAAATCATTACTGCTTTTTTTTGTTTTTCTTTTCATCTTTTCTGGGTTTTCGTTTTGATTTGTTTTTTTTCTTTTTGTTTTTTTTTTTTCTGTGGCATAGAATCCGTTGGTAATTGTTGGAAAAAGAATAATTTCTTCTTTTAGAAATCGTTCGAACTACTTTTCTGCTTTGTATCAGGGAAATATTTTATATCTCATACATTATCTGCATCGAGGTGCGTTTTTCTTTACAAAGGAAATCAAATCTGCCAAACATTTCAACATTATAAAGAATACGCAAGCAGCCGATGCAGCATCTACATCTCTGCATATTTGCTTACAGACAGACTAAATGCACGTAACATGAATAACCACCATATGATATTTGTACAGCCGATGAAATCAGATCTTACGAAACCTACAACTGTGGTAAGAAAATTGCGCATGCGTGAACAAACATTTTTACACGCACATATTCATACGAGTATAAGTTTATCTAAAGTCAATAACAATCACACACTTATACACACGCACAGAGAGAAATATACAAAAAAACTCCAAGAGGAATATAATGCACAAACATGTTCTCTGCTGTATCGTTTCAGCATATCGCAATATCTTGTCCTCTGTAATCAGCATTTCACAATATCTTGTCCTCTGTAATCTTTAGTAAATGTTGCCTTTTTTTATAGATTTCTCTAAACCCCTAAAGCTTGTTCTGCCAAACATTTTAACATGCTCGTTAGGTAGGTTATTCGATGCGTTAATCTGTGCGGTTTGCCTTTAGTTTTTCTTATGAGTGTCAAAATTACTAAACACTCTTTCCTCACTGTGTGTCCTAAAAATATTAACTGTCTCTTTCTAATTCTATGTACAAGTTTCCTTTTTGTTTTCGTTTTCTCTAAAGCTTCGGTATTGCTTACAGGTTTAGTTCATGGTATTCTCAGTATCTTTCTATGGAACAACATTTCTGTTGTCTCATGTTTCTTCATCTGTGAGAAGATTTCCCTACATTCACAAATAATAGGACGACTGATATTACATAACAGTTCAATAATCTTGTGCTTTTTCACAATGTATTTTTCCTGTTTCTCAATATTCTGCTTAGCTTCTAAAAGGCACCTTTCGCTATCCCAATGCGCCTTCAGATTTTCCTGTCGCATACCCCGTACTCTGTTAATATGCTTTTCTAGATACATAAAATGTGGCACCTGATTATTTTTAGTATCTCTAATTTGCATATTGGCTGTTGCTATTGCTAACAAACCTGCATTCAATCTTCTTGTAATTGATACTTTTTTATTCTAGTTTCCCTTCTCTAGCTTATTTAGGAATTTTTATAGTTTTCTTTCTGTGTCTGCTATCAAATTTGTGTCATCTAATATCGTGGTCACAAACACTGGAACATGGTAGGATATAAATCAAATTATAATAAATCATATTTCTATATTGGATATCTTAATGACACAAGCAACTCCTGTCCTGGGTATGACGATAAACTATATCCGAGCCCTGGGTAAGACGATAAGCTACATCCGACAGCAAGGCTTTTGATCAGGTTTTGAGGAGCGTGGAAACCCCTCCTCTTAATTGCTGGTTTTCGCAGGTCCACCCAGCCCGCGGTTGTAGCACCTGTTAGGATCTCAGTTATGGGTAAATAATTAACCCTCAGACTGGTTGCAAAACACTATAAAGTGTAAAAATATGTTTCGGTACCAGTAATACATTATTGTAAAAAATTATTTCCAGCAATAATTTTTTGCAAAAAAATATTATGAGTGATATATTTTTGAAAAAAAATATCATCAATACATTTTTGGAATAAATAATCCCAGCAATACATTTTTGAAAAAAAATATTACCATCAATAAAAATCTTGTCAGCATTAAATATCTGATTGAGGTTGATATGCCGTAAAACAAATCAAACCAATCCGCAAGCAACTGAGTTAGTCTGTTAAGTGCCATAGGTGATAAACTAGTGTGCGATCATTTCTATTTCGATTCATGACCTTCTAGGCAGAAGGTTGCCATTTCTTCCTGTGCTAGAATGTTTGCCAACCAATGCCATGGCAGCCAGTCTGCCCTGCTATTATAACCATAACTGGAAGATTCATACCTTTCCCAAAAATATTTGCTCGGAAGTGAAATAATGAACTTGATTGGAATTCGAACTCAGATCATTACACTACAAAAATATCAATTCGAAATATTGTAAAACCTTACGTCCCACCTTGATAATATATTTGTTTTAGACTTTCAGGCGATGTTCCAGTGGCCATGTATTAAATATTTTATTTTACATTTTTAAAAGTACGTTCAACTTCTGATCATTTATCAAAATAGTTTTCAAAAATTAATCATGAATAAATTGCAGTATTCTTTATTCTGTATTCTTCATCTTTGGGAATAACCATGATATCTCTGATGGTTAAAATATTTTTAACCGTTTCAGCCTTGTCTTGTGTTGAAGTCATATTAATCAGCATTGAAATTTGGGTATTTTCGCGCGATTCAGCCAACGTGTTGATAATCCGTAGGGTCCATCGACGCTAAAAGCGGGATCAACTTGCTGAATATATATTCCGACGGGTATTGTTCAGTTTCTCTTAAAAACTATGTGAAAAAGGTATAAATCGTCCCTAGTCTGAAGAGAAGTTTTCTTCTGGGGAAGACGACTCTGAATTCAAAATAGTTTGGGTGTAATGATGGCAGTCATCGGCCGTAAAAAAAAAAATCTTGCCCAGTACAGAATATACAAAAGCAACAGTTATCGTAATCAGGATTTGGACTTATCTATGGCAAAGAGACTAATGCCATTCCGATGGAATAGCAAGGACCAATATCAAATGCGTTTTACTCTGGTGTATTATGGATTTTAGCTCGCACATCTGCTATATCAATATCGTCTACCTTGGGGCAATGTCTATATATTTGTAACAATTACTTTTGTTAAAAATCTACATTTTAAAAGACAAAGATCTCTTGCCACAGACCAAAGGCAAAACTATTCAAAAACATTACCCCATTAATGACCATCGTAAATCTGGTTTTGAATTACTGTAATGCATAACCGCTCCAGGAAAGAAGTAGGAGAGATGAGTTCGAATTTAAAAAAAAAAAAAAAAAGGTTTTTTTACATTTACTTGCGCTTTTGGGTATTATGGATTTTTGCTTGGACTTCTGCTATATCAAGATCGCCTACCATCGTTAAATTCACTTTTGTGATAATACCCTTGGCAATGTTATGAATCCTCTCCTTCTCACCCCCTGTTTTATGAGGAAATGTCAAGAGAGACTGGGTTCTATAAACTTGGACAGCAACTGGCCTACCGCAGAAAGAAATGTCAACCTACTGCAAGAAAAAAATCTACCTCATCAGCTAGGTATCGAAAGATACATGATCGCCTAAGCATGTATCACGTGTGGAACATAACTGACTAACTACCTTAGGACACTCTCTATATACTGTAACAATTACTTTTGTTAAATATCTACATTTTAAAAGTCAAAGATCTCTTGCCACAGATCAAAGGCAACACTCTATACAAACCCATTACCCCAATAATGATCATCGTACATCCCGTTTTGAATTATTGTAACGGATAAACGCTCGGGGAGTGAAGACGAAGTGGTAGGTTCAAATTACAATTGGGTTTGTTATATTCATTTACGCACGAATTCGCATGGGAAACTTATGAATCTCTCTTGTTTGTGGAAAGGTCACTGTTATTGTAAAAAATGTTACTGCAATATTCACTTTTACAAAAAAGTATGATTCTTATACAAAATATTTCTGTTTCATATAAAGTCGTAAATAACAAATTCTTGAATCTATTACAGGTTTCTAAAAATTCAGTAATCATTATAGGCTTAATAACAAATTATAAAATCTCGTATTAATTATAGTTTTCTAAGATCCAGTATTAAAGTGAGTTTTAAAATCTATCCTGTGTTACTTATGCTTTTCAGCCTATAAATCATTCATTTCAATCGTTCCATTCAAAGCCATATTGGGTTAAAATCACTGTTTTTTTTTGGGGGGGTAATCTGTTTCATCTCATGTAAGGCATTAAAGCCACTAAAACACAAGGGGTTGCAGGCTAAAAAGACTTAGGGAGAGATACATTACTAACAAGCGGGAAGAGTAATCAAAAAGGCGGTAGATAATGATTGACATTGCATTTGTATTTAAGGAGATTAAAGTTAGCAGGGCATGGAGCCGGAAGACAGTTCCACAAGCGAGAAAAGAAACTTCGCTTAGCAATTACGGTTACATCTAGTCAGCTCAACTGTCAAGTGATCAGATCTTGACGCCAAGCATATAATGCGCTTAAATTTTGAAAAAATCTAGATGCAATAATGATGAGCGATATGTATTTCTGCTATGTACAGAAAATGCGGCACAAGGCCAAAATGGATAATGGGGTGCAAAGCCTTCTTCTGTCTCAATGCTAAACTTAGCTAGCCACAAACACTGACCCAAACATACAACAATATTCCATACACCAAAACAACGTATTCTTACTTACCTCTCTTACTACATAAACCATAATAACTCATTGGCTCTATGTAAGTCATAACTAAACCCCATATGTTCAGTTTATTTTCTGTGAGATGGGGGATTAAAACAACAATAACGAAGAGCAATATTTATATTGTTATGTATGCAGAAATATGGTACAAGGCCAAAGAGGGGAATGGGGAAAGGACGGTCTTCTGTCTTAATGCTTAGTTAGCCACGAACACTGACCCAATCATACAAACAATAATCTTTACACCTAAACAACACGTTCATACGTACCTTTTTTAATACATCCACCATAATACATTATTGTCTCTATGACAATATTAACTAGTCCCCATATGTACAATTCATTGTCTGTGGTGGGAGGGAATAAAACAACAATAACAAAGAACTCATCCGAGCAATTACCATGAAAGTATTTATAGAAAAGACACAGGGGCAACCTTACGGCGGTGGGAAAGTGACAGAATACGATCCGCCAGATCAGGACCAATATTATTGGATTTTAATAAGGAGCTCAAGGTAAACAGCAAGTGCACCGGACCATATATCGTACCAATATTCTAAGCATGGATGAATGTTTGACATATAGATATGTTAGATTCTGGAGAGAAAATTTGTCCCTCGCGTCACAGTGAAGCAATTTTCTTAGCAGCTAACCATGGGGATGATTTGAAGAAGACGTTTACTATATATATATATATATATATATATATATATATATATATATATATATGTGTGTGTGTGTGTGTGTGTGTGTGTGTGTGTAAATGACAATAGGAAAACTCTCATGGCAGGCGACGTGTTTCGTCCAGTATATTGGAGAAACAAAGAGAAATTAAAAAAAACGCATTTATGAGCACAAAAGAGACCTCACAAAAACAACTTAGCTAATGCACTAGTCATAAATAGAAATAAATTCAACCACAATTTTGATTTTAATAACGCTATAAAAAAGAAAATATATGATTCAGAAGGAAAATCCTTGAGAGTGCCGCCATTGAATATTACCCAAATATTAATCTACGCCCAGGTTTTTTCCTTATTTCAACTTTCTTGACAGAATTACTACTCTTACAAACAAAGGTACACAACAGTATCAAGAAATCAAAAGAAAATGATTGAATCCGACAACACAGAATAATAACAATATCTCCACACGTGACAGTAATTGACGGAATTTTCAGTTAATAGTATGAAAATAGCGTTCTCTAAATTCTTCCAGTTGCTAAGGACATTTTGTTTTGTTGTTATTAGTTATTTGTTTAATAAATTCATTCCATTTTTGCCTTTAAAAAGTCCACGCGTCGGCTACGATTACAGTTTTCCTATTGTCTTTTACATTTATAAATATTGACTTTTTCTACAGGTTAACTCTGAGAAAAGTTTCATATATATATATATATATATATATATATATATATATATATATATATATATATATATGAAAAGTGTGTGTATATAAATATAAATAAATATATATATATGTATAATTATTTATATATTATATGCGTGGTACTTATTAGAAAGCGCTCAATATCAGAGATAGAGCTAAAATATATATACGGTTGGTTAGATGTGAGCCTGTGACCCTGGGTTTCACGCTTTAGCGATCGTCAGACTGACGATCGCTAAAGCGTGAAACCCAGGGTCACAAGCTCACATCTATCCAACCATATATATATATATATATATATATATATATATATATATATATATATATATATATATGTGAGAAAGTGGATCCGCATACAAGAAAAGGGAAATATTTTCTCGGTGCTTAGATATATTATTTGAGATTTTGACTATAAGGAGAGATAATAATGTGTCTACCATTGTCCAAAGTGTAACTTCAACATAACCACACTTGCTAAGTTGTATTATGTCAATTTCAGCTTTGTTATATACATGTTCAATTTATTTGAGATTTCGTTCTTTTTTAATGCAATCTCCTGATTGTGTATTTCTTCATACTTTCTTTTTTTAAGCGAAATCTGTGTTTTTTTTTTGTTTTTTTGTCTATTTTATCTTTCAAATTTCCTCTGAGTCTCTGATCGTATCGAGTTGCCAAGACGAATAGAAATAGTAACGTCGCCTGTAAACTAATCCGAATTTTCGTTTCTTTCTTTTTCCTTTTGAAATAAGAGCAAACGTAATGTAATTCTTACTTGCGCTGATTTCTTTCTCTTTCTCGCTTCACCATAACCCCTCAAACCTCTGCGCATCCTTCTAATATAAGTACACAATACATAATGGGTTATGTCGGTACATAGGTAACTTGCCGATAAGGAAAGTAGATTTTCATGCCTGTGTCTTGTTTAACCCATTTTTGGCCCAGACAGGTGTCTTAGGAGCCTATTTATTCCTTATGTTTAATTCCAGTAGTTACCATAGTCGTTTTTATAGAAGCTAGAACATCAAATATATATGTGTATAAAACATTAAAAATAACATTGATTGCAAATAATAAAAATACTTTTCAAAATAGTCATTATTTTTCTACTCGTGAAACGTAAAATTACGACAGAAAGTGTCTTCTTACGACTACCTATAAAAACTTTAAAGGCTAATTATTGTAAAATATACCTTTGCAAATGCAATGTATGTAAACAATCCAATGTAAATACTAGGAATAACTTGCAGTGAGTTTAATTTTAACAGATCCTCAAATGGGGCTCATGGCAGGTAATGGGTTAAACTCTGTTATTTTCTCTCTTACCAAAGATTATTATTTTATGTACCTTGTCTCTTTAGGATGTGTGCGATTATGGCTCTTTATAGCTTCCTATGCTCGGTAGCTCTTAGTAAGTTGTGTCTTTTCACCAAATTCCTGTTTTGCTTTTACACATGCTCGTTGGGCATTACTAGTATTTCTCTAATAAGCCTACCATCGTTACGTCCTGTGAATGTCAGATAACCCAAGCCTTCTTTTCTCATTATTAATTACAACTCTTTTGAATAAATATAAGCACTCTTTTTACTGTTATTTTAATTAAATTTTTACCCTAAAACGTAACAACAAGCCTTCAGCTCCAAAAAACTGGGATAGGCGGGTACAAGAGGAGACAACAGCATTCAGAAAACAGTCTGCCTGCCTTATGTCAAGGGGTTATCAGAGAAAATACAAAGTATCTGCAGTCTATATAACATCAGGGCAACCTTCAAAAGCGGGACGACACTTCGCAGATATCTCTTCCTACCCTCCATAGGGGAGAACATAACTAAAGTCTGTGCGTACTCTATGCCGTGCAGCTTCGGAAAGAAATATAAAGGGGAGACAGGCCGCCCCCATAAGGTAAGGGTTCAAGAACACCAGAAAGCTGTAACACCCGGGAAGTGGAAAAATCAGGGGTGGCTGACCACATATAGAGAGAAAAGTGAGATCACCGCCCTCTGTGGGCTCAAGTTGGGATCATAGACAAAGAACATTATTGGAAATTTCGTAAACTTAAGGAATCAGCACAAATACTAGGCCACAAAAATCTCTAAGTATAGAAATGAATACAATATGGGAACAAGTAATAAAGAGTGCCAGAGAAAAGCAATAATGACAGTAAAAATTGCAATATGAGCACTGGTAAAAAATATAAGCTGAAGACATTAGGTTTATAATACCCAGAAATTCAGACACAGATGTCCTCAAGGACACATGGCACAGTGGATAAAGGCGTTAGATTCAGTGACAAGACCAAAAGTGTGTGAGTTCAATAACTGTTAATGTCATGGATAACTTTGAGAGGGCAGTTAAGGAGAGATAACTGACATGGTACGTGGAACTAGAACAGTCTACCCCAGTGAGCGAAATGAAGGGTTCAGTTCGACATTGCAACCAGAGCGTACAACGGCCGAAACGTTGTCATAAACATGGCGACAAAGTTGAGGACAATAGTGCGAATAATGTAAGTAGTGTATGAAACTTTCTCGTTACTGACAAGTTATGTCCATGATATTCTCAGCATCCTTCTGTAGAACCATATTTCTGTTGACTTAAGATTCTACTTCATCTGTGATAGTTCAGCATTCACCTCTATTGAGTGCTATAACATTACAATTTAGTACACTTTTCTTTGTTTCTAACAAATTATCATATTTCTTAATATTTTACTTAGCTTTTAGACTTCATCACTTGCTAGAAACCCTCGAATTTTAGTATCATATTTTCCGTCTTCTGTTAAAACACTTCCCACATATTTAAATTACTGAACGAGCTTGATTTCAAAATTGCAAATAGGTAGGTCACACCTTTGGCTGTTCTTTTAGCTGAAAACCATTCATTTTGGCTTCTTAAAATTTATAGTTATTCCTTTCTTCTTGCCTTCCTTGACTCCATTACATTTTATTCCGTCAAGTGTCTGCGATCAACACCGTGACATCTGCTTTTTTTATGCTGTTAATAATTTATCCGCGAATAACTGATGTGCATAACCTATAGAACATAGATATACATTCTCCTGCTTTTCTTGTGTTCTTTCTGATATCACTTGTCTTTTGCGACATATTGGAGAATCGTAGACGAAAAAGCTAAAACTAATAAAATTCTCAGAATATGCATGAAGATTGATCAGCTTCACATCACGTTAGTTATCCCTGATCCTCATTAGGGGCACAATAGCGTGACTCCATTCTTTAGTTCCACCCGTTAAGGCTATGACTACTACAACACGATGGTTTTCTTCCATAGAAGCTAATCCACCTCATTTTCTCTATATTTCAGTTCCAGACTCCTGATTTTCCTCTTCAATTAAAGGTTCAACGATTCCCTATCCTCCTTATCATTATAATCTTCCCTTTCTGCCAGCTCCTCTTACATTTTCATCTTCTTCATCTATGTGACGTTTTCCTTCATGACGTGGACGAACAAGGCTCTCCACAATTTCTTGTCCTCTGTAGCGTTTAGTAAAGTTTGTTTTTACTATCTCTACTAATGGCCGTTTTGTTAGCCATTCACATGTCAGAAAAGATTCTTGCTTCTTTCTTCTGTCTTTTGAATTCTGAATGCATTTGTCCAAAATGAAGAATTGCAAGCCTAGCGGAGAAATCTCTCCAGTCAGAGATCAACCGAATTATATTTTTTTAAATCTGTAAAGAATTAATCCGACAAAGGATGTGAAATAAAGGCACTAGAAAAGAAATCAATATGGAATTTAAAAAAAGCTGTACAAGATTTTTACGATGATTTTCACTCTGTACAATGGATTCCATTTTCGGTAGAGGTTTAAATATTAAGAAGTAAAATCTATGCGGATATGTGGAAAAGGTAACCTAGTAATCCGGAAAACATCCTCTTGTTAGACCAAAGGACTACGAAGAATATGAGATTGGTGCATGACATTGTGGGTCTTAGCCGTTAAGATAATAACTGGGGAAACTAAGCAATGTAGTTTGTCTGAAAACGTTCCATGAAAATAGCAACTGAGTAGCGAGAGGCAACCGACGTTTCTTCTGTGAGAAAGGGGTTGTCGGGCGGAAAATATTTTGTCACTCACATGGACACGAAGAAGCTTTTCGACTATATCGAGACTAGAAACTGAAGTCTGGGCAGTTCCGGTCTGTATATGGAATCAGTACTCCAATTTTCGGACTGACCTAGCTCTTGTAAAGGCAGATTATAGTGCAAGGGATCAGGTAGTTTCTGGAGCGGTACAAGGAACCGAATTTAGGCTGGAAAAATATTTCGGTT
The DNA here is from genome assembly GCA_963932145.1 of Acanthosepion lycidas. Classification (NCBI taxonomy): domain Eukaryota; kingdom Metazoa; phylum Mollusca; class Cephalopoda; order Sepiida; family Sepiidae; genus Acanthosepion; species Acanthosepion lycidas. Next base: position 102,368,536 of record OZ010595.1, read on the forward strand.
CCTTGTACTGCTCCAGAAATCGTATATACAATAAATCGTATATACAAGCTCCAATTAAGATCTGATTCTCCCAATAGACGCTCAAGGCACGGGGCCCCCTGAGCGGGTATCCGTTCAATGTGATTAGTGGTAGTTCTGGATCTGAGCGCAGATGATAATACGGAAATATCAAAAAATTTGCTACTGTGGTTACGATATCATGAAGGATGACTAAAGTATAAAATGAATCTGACTTTAAATAAATCATATGATGATGCCAAACTATAAATCACTTTTTATCAAATCATACAAATCGTAGTAAGTTACTTTCTCGTTGATAATTTCCAGTTAACAGTAAAATATACAAATGACGGAAAAATGATATTTAAATGGATGGATAGGTAAATAAAAACAAAATTTAAAAACAAAATTTAAAAAGAAGGCATTCCAAATTTGCAGAATGATTGTTATCAATAGATACACGTGCAGGAATGATAGCAATTCGGTTATCACCACATTAATATTCCTTCTACATCTATTGAATAGAAGTACAAAGTTTATCCCTTGTTTCCTCTTTAGGATTAGGATTCCTGTTCCTTTTAAAGTCCCCTCATTCTCTTTAACTCCTCGTAACACCTTGCGCCTTAATTCTATTATTTTTTTTTGCTTGAGGAGAATTGATTAAAACAAAAGATAGTGGGTAGAAATCTGATTAATCGAAGATTACCGTATATATTGTGCATAATACGACTTGCCTGAAAATACCCGATTTTTATTCTCTTTAAAAATTTTGGTCATTGAAAATTCATGATTTTAGCACATTCAAAACATGACCTATGTATAGTGGACGCCGCTATTTTTTGCTTAAAAAAAACTGATCATAAAATCTCACCCTATAATCGAACACATGCGGCAATTAATTCTAAAAGTATATTATATTTAAGTGATATTAATGTTTCTTTCTGTTCAATTTGGAGTTTCGAAAAAGATCTCATCTGTTGGAGTTCAGAAGAAAATATAATTTCACTGTTAAAATTACTCCTTCTATGCCAGTTCTATGCTAATATGTATTTTTCTCACAATTCACGCTTCTAGAAGTAACTTCTATCTTCATGTTTTCTTGTCAAATACGAAATTTCAAAATAAAAAGACGACGACAATCATCGGCTTCTATCTTCTTGCACCCGATTCCATTTCTTTTACTTTCACCTCAGTAAAATTTCATCAGTTCATTCCACATTCAGGAACTCTTTGAGCTTTAGGGTTTGTAACACCATACTTGAGGTGAAATGATTAAAAATATAATAACCACATTTTATAGAATGATAACATTTCAGATTCGATTTGTCAGCAGCTTTTCTCAATTCTTGTTTTCTTCTTTTCTAATTTCATGTTTATAGACAATTTGATTATCGATTAGATGTAGAAATGGTAAAAAAATATTTATATCAACAACATATTTCAGATGTTATAATACAAAAGTCAATCGCAATTTCTATCACTGTCAATTCTTTTATCTTAATGTTCTTTTTGTTTCTCTCCATTTTAAATTATTAAAATGGCACTCGAATCTGATCAAACATCCGAGATGGTAAGTTTTCCCTTCTTGTCGGTCTACAACCACCTAGTCAATTATGAATGGAAGGTGACTTGTGAAAATTTCAGATATACCCATATATACATATATATTTTTAATCATTTCACTTCAAGCAAGGATGTAACGCCACACGTACGCAGAGGGTTACAGGGAGTGAAAATGAAAGAGGAGTTTGCATTGTATTGGGGAAAGGATAAAAGTTGAACGAGATTCAAAAGACAGCAGATGGCGATTGACGTTGCATTTTAAATTCTGAAAATTTTCAGGGAAGCATGAAAACAGAAGGGAGTTAGACAGGCAGGAAGTGCGAGAAAAGAATGTTTTTTCTAGCAGAAGAGGGAATTGCATTTAGCTATTCCAACAATAAACTTGTTGGGTACAGAAGCCGAACTAGTAGCAGGCTTAAATTCATGTAGCTGGGGCACCATGAAAAATGCTCATCAGAGAAGTTGATATAAAAATATTTCTTGAAAAGCCAGAGGAAAGACACGTTACGTCGGTAAGAAAGCGACTGATGTCGAGATGCCAGATCAGGATCGAATACATTACAGACCTTTCTTTGGATTTTATCAAGAATCTCGAGATATATAGCAGGAGTAACAGACCAGATATGGCAACAGTATTCAATGCACGGACGAATGCGAGAGTTGTAAATGTAAAAATAGTCTCTGAAAACAAAAGATATATGGCAAGAAATAGTGACCCAACTTTCCTTGAAGCATATGCAGCTATAGCTTCCATGTAGTCGCTACATTTAAAGTCATATTAAAAACGTGAGTCCCAAAAGGCTCAGTGCGATGTCATTAAGTGCGGGACAATTTCCTAAAAGATGAAGAAGAGACGAAGCAACAGAAATGTGATTCTACAGAAGGATACTGAGAATACCAGAAAGTGAACATGTGAGAAACGACGAAGTTTTAGAGAAAATGGAAACAAAATGGATATTTAACATCAGAAAGAGAGTTGAAATTTGTAGAATATATATTGAGGAAAGAAGGCTTGGACTATTTGATACTCACAAAATCGATTGAAGGTAAGCGAGATAGATAAAGACAATGCATACGCTACCTAACAAGTTGGCGTAGATGGATGACAGTTTAAGATGTAGGAGATAAATTTAAAATGTTACAAAAAAATAAAGTTTTCTTTTTTGTTACAGCTCCTGTCGATTTAGCAGGAGATGTAACAAAAGAAAAAAGCTTTCGTGAGTGCAGTCAAGCATGAAAACCCGAACAGCCCTAATTCCAGCCAGATTAGGATTAAGGCTACCAGTTTATAAGAGATAATAACTTAGTGGATTAAAGAGTGGTTTCCAGAAATTTGAGACATAGTAATTGTGAGTTGAATGACTGGGCTTGGTAGTGAGTAAAAACTACAAAAGATATCCCTAGACATGGGTAGTGGAATAGTGTGTACTTTGATTCAGTCGAATATTAGTGAGCAAAACTGAGCAGTACTAGAAATAAGAATTTGACGAGATATTAGGTTGGTGCAAAAATAATGACGTAATGATGTCGTTTTTGACGTATTTTTTAACGTCAAAAACCTCATTATTTTTGCACCAACCTAATATATCTAGATATGAGGAGTGTAATAAAAACATCTACCTACGAAGACTAAATAAACTTTTTAGTTTGGAATTCCCTAAAAGATATACTATTGAGGAAGACTGAAGCGCGCAATTACCGAAACCTTGTGTTTACAATAACAAATGTAAGATTTATTGTCCGGATGTAAATTTTGTAAATAATAATAAATACGCATCCCAGAAATTCAAACAAATTTGTTTTATGCGATGTATTTTAAAAATTTTGGGATGTCTGTTAATAAATTCATTTTATGGAATCGTGGATGAGCTGTTAAACTTCTGCAAAATTGAAGTCTGAATTTTAAAAGTTTCTTTTTTTCAATTATTTACTAAAATATTATGATCTCTAATAATTTACCGTTTGAGCCCTGCGTTCCTGAACAATTTTAATCCTTCTGCTTGAGTTCTTCGGTCAAAATTCTCAAATAATGCTTATGTAATGTTTTACAATAGATATAAACTTAGTTACAAGTGTTTATCCACCGTTCAACCAATGCCTGGGCATTAAGTCATTTTTCTCTACCACTAACCCAGCTGTGGTTGGGTATTACGTCATTTTTCTCTACCACCGGTAAAGCGGTGTTCAGGGTTCAAGGGTTTAGTTTCACTTCACAAATACACCTCTAAACTCTCCTAAAATATAATCAAAATGTCTTTATTTCTGCTGGTCCTAATTATTTCCATCGTTGATATTTTAGAAATTGTTCTGTAATTGTAAATCTTGTTCGCAGTTCGAGTTTGGGGATGGCCTCAAACAGCATATCTGACAGTAGCGGGTCGTGGATTTGTGATAAGATTTGATAGTTATTTCTGTATATCAGATCAGTTGTCAAAGTGCCTGCCCCATCTGAGAATATTCGAATTGAAGATCAAGAGAAGACAGCATAAATAAGCACATATTTCATTTTCTGTGAAATATTGATGAAGTTCATGATTTCTCTGCTTGTCAACCCTTATCTATATCCGTCTTGCTACATTGAAAATATATACATGTTGTTTCAAAAGCAAATAAGTCACTGGTATCTACTAAACATATAGCTTTTCCTTTATCTTCAACGAAGCGATAAACGGCTTCTACATTTGGATGCATAGAAACATAAATATGGATATATGTTTACGTTCTCCCAGACACACACACGCTATAGATAGATAGATAGATAGATAGATAGATAGATGCATTTTCTTTTAATCCTTTACACGAGTGCAGGATACACCCAAACCAGCTATACATATACCGGATGTAACAGCAAAATTGACAATCTCACAAAATGTTTAATATCTAAAAAAGCATTCAGCTTATTGAGTTTCTTTTTTCCAGGTTTTGCAGATAAGTTATTTAGCCATGTTCACCCATTTTTTCGGAAGAATCACTAGAAAAACTTTTGAGTTATTCATCTAAAAAGAGATCAGGTTAAAATTATTTTGTGTCAGCACCACTGTCTTCCAAACTGAGAAATTGTGAGAGGAAGAGGAACATTCACGCCTTCAGTAATGGTACAAACATTCATAATCTGGCTTCCATCTTCAAAGTCCATTCAAAAACCAACGAACGTTAATGAATTTTAAAAAGAGGAAACTGGGATCAGGATTTCAGAAATTATAAATTAACTGATTTAAAATATATTTTTCGTTACACAGTTCTCATGTTTCAAAAATAGAAGCAAAAACCTTCGAATTTAATTTTGTAATTAAATTAAAGACATTAGTTCCATTTCATCCTCAAGCGAATTTTTCACAAGGTATATGAAAGTAACGGAATTTTTCACACGGTATATTGAATTAACATTCATACATCTTCTGTTACGTCAATACAGAATGAATGAATAATATCCATCGTATAATGAACAACGAAAAAAGAAAAAAGGACTATCAATATATTTCCAGCATTTACTTTAAAAACATTGGAAAGCCTGGAAGATCTGCAGAAATTTCGTGAGTTAGCACAACACAAGGACGATTAAACGAAGACTGATAAGAGATATTTACAAAGTTTCTGAAAATGAGAAATCACATTGATTTGCTTTCACGTTAAAACAGCTCTGATGATGATGCGAAATTATTCACAAGCAAAAATCTGTGTAACATAAAACGCCGCTGACGTCACTGACATACAACTTCTGTCAGTGCGCTTGTAACCGCGTTAGAATGTGTCCAGTGATCTGATATAAGACCTCAGTCGATGAGATGATTTGAAAATGGAAAAGATAGCAGGTGGGAGAAAGTAAAAAAAAAAAAATACATTTTCCAGAAATAGACAGAAATAATCTTTAGTCTTTATTGATTGGAAATGATAAAAAAAATGTATATTTAAATGCAAAAGTTGAGAAAACTGTAAACTTATTATTTCTTGACTAAATTTCTTTAAGAAAAATGCAAAATTTTCTTTTCGGGAACATGATCAGATGTCGAACGTGCTGTTTTTCATTTTTGTCTGCATTATTTAGAATTTTATTTTGTGTTTGATACATGTCTATATATGTGTGTGCAAGCGTGAGTGTGTGTATGTGTGTGCGCGTGCGCGCGATATTTTTGGCTCCTGATTGCAGTTATTTTTTCCTTTCATGAACAAATCTATCGAAAATTTTCTACGTATCATTTACTGAATTTTGAACAAAGTTTCCGTTTTTAAGCAGGAAATCCGACTCTTCCGCGTGCACCTACAGATGTTCGTGCAATATTAAGTATAGAAATACATAGATTTTTGAAGTTTGCCAGCAATTTATCAACATTTTATGTCTGTGTCGCCATATTTAAATTTCTTTTTATTGAATAAAATAGCTGTGAAAAATGTATCTTTAATATGCCTAAAAGTTAGCATCAGGGTAAATATTAACAAAATGCGGATTTCTTTTTCACATATAATTCTTCAGATTATTACAACACACACACACATATAGATATAGATATATAGATATAAAAGTGAACGTCGAAGCCAACAGCCAGACTGGCTGTTTCATGGTAGATGCAATCGTCAGGCCGCCTTCTATGTTCACTTTTATATCTATATTTACATAGGCTCTGTCTATAATATTGAGCACTTTATCACATAAATATAGTACACCTTAAAACTATATTTCTTCACACACACACACACACACACACACACACATATATATATATATATATATATATATATATATATGAGTCAGCAACAGATAGACAGTTTCGCTGTATCACAGCTCATCAGCGTGTCTAGATATCCGGTTGCCTCTAGCTAGGAACGAAACCCGACTGAATGGCGTTAATCGGGGATTCTACCACTAAACCCTTGGCGCACTGCAGGGGAAGGTGAATTTAAGCGTATTTATTTTTAAATAAACACACAGTGACTGAGAGAACTCGATTTGTGTTGTGGATTCCGCGTGAAAAATCGGTCTCCAATAAATGACAAACGTAAGTACTTAAGCTAAGAAATTAAATGTATTTACACAAAATACAAAGGTAATGCTGTTAGTAAAATCCAGGAACGACAGTTACTATTAGTCAAAGATCGCTATATACAGTCTCGAAGTAAACTTCCTTAGAATCGGGCGTCCTTGTAACTGACTTCTAACGTCAACTCAATCACAGTGTCTATGTACTTTCCACTCTGTTTCTCCACCCTGTTCCCCCACTATCAGACTCTCTGACTGACTGACTGTGGCTATTTTATGGCAGCAGGACGAGTCCATTTATATCAGAAAAGGGTGGACTCCATAATACCCCCTCCTTAGATCACTTTTTGGGGGGAGTTAATATTGGGTCCATTGTTTGTGGAAAAATTGCAGGAGCAACTTTTACTCCGAATGGTAATCTATTAAACTTGTACAACCCTTTGTGCGTATTAATGCTAAGGATATTCGAACTCTCTTCTTGTACTGGGATTTGCAGATAAGCCTCACTAAGATCTATTTTTGAAAATATCTTACCGCCGTTGAGCTTTGTAAATACCTCCTCTGTGTTCGGTAGTGGGTAATGGTGGTCTTTTACTGCCTTGTTGAGTCCCGTCGAAAAATCTGCGCATACGCGAATTTCTCCTGACTTCTTTTTTACGTAAACCACCGGCGCAGCCCACTCACTAAAGTCTGTTTTAGATAAAATCCCAGTTTGTTCAAGTCTCTCCAATTCTTTGTCTATTTTTTTCTATAGTAGCAAACGGTACATTTAGCTTCTTTCTGAAAATTGGTTGTACGTTTTCTTTTAATTCTATTTTGGCCTTAAATTTGTTGCATCGTCCCAACCCTCTTGAAAATACTTCAGGAAATTGCTTGTATAATTCTTCCTTCAATTTTATGGTATCTGATGTTTCAACGTCTAACTTTTTGCAAAACGAGTTGATAGGTAGGTCCCAAATGTTGAATTTCTGCATCCAGTCGATACCTACTAAATTTTCAGTATCTTTCATGATCTATATCATAAGTTTTTTTTTGTTTTGCCGTGAAATTTAACATTCACTATTATTTCTCCCTCAGATTTTATTCGTTTGCCTGTAACCGACTTGGCAATTTTTTGAGTGTGTAACATGGTATCTCTGTTGAGTTTTTTCCATGTCTGTACGTTGATTATCGTGAGGTCGGAACCCGAATCCAGTTGTAATTTTATCTTTTTGTTTAAAATTTCCAGTTCTACATATTTCCTTACATTGGTGTTGTCATCATTATTCATCCTTGTAGCTCCTATTCTATTAGTATCTTTTCTATTTCTACATTGGGATGCCTTGTGGCCTTTTTTCACATTCATGACAGTTTTTATATCTGAAGCGACAATCCTTGTTCAAATGTAATCCTCCACATCGATAACATGCTGATTGAGGGGGTTTATATTCGTTTCGATATCCGTCATAATTTGTCCTGTATGTTGTATTTTTTCTCTTATCACAATATTTTATTTTTCTTTCCGGGGAGGGTGAGAATCTTTTTTCATTGTCGTAAAATTTTAGTTTTCTTTCCGGGGAGGGTGAAGAACGTAGACTTTTATTTAACTTACGTATATGAGAAACAGCTGATTCTTCAATGTCCCTTGCGTCTTTATGTTTAAACATCTCTGGCAATCTTCTGATAATTGCTGTAATGTTAGACCCGGTTCATTTTGTAATTTTGCAAGCATTCTTCTACGCATTTCGCTATCTTTTGTAGAAACTAGCCCTTGAACAAAGATGAGACATTTAAAATTGTCCGGTGTTAATTCCGCTAGTTTGAAGTCGTCACAATGTTTATTTACGATTGCGGCAAATGTGGAAAAATCCTCATTATCGCCCTTTACCAGGTTAAGGCATTTCCACCTCTTATGGAAGAGTGATGTTTTGGGGCTGAAGAGTACTTTAAGACATATCACTGCTTCGTCCAATTTTAATTCGTTCGTCTTTTTTGGCAGGATATAATCCACGAACTTTGTATATTCTTCAGTTCCTAATTTTCTAAGCAATAGACGTAGCTTTTTTGCTTCTGTGCAATTTTGACAGTATATGTTAAAGATGTCTTCTGAAGTAATCTCCAAAATTTTTGTCCTCATCTAGAGGATATTTAAAAATCTCTATGGCATTCTACACTGCGTCTTGCGAAAATGTTGCTTCTTTTTTAATATCTGCTTGCTTTCTGCCTGCTACTTTCAATATTAGTTCCTGGAGCTGTGTTTGTCTATCTTGATTTTACTTTTGCGTTTGTAATATTTGCTTTTGCCATTTTTGTTGTAGCTGTAACTGTAGATCATTTTGGTATTTCTGCATTTGTAATTGTTGCTCATTTTGGTGTCTTATCGGTTCTACCAACATATTTTTAAAATCTTCCATGATAACTCAATTTTATGTATTTTTACTCCTCGAAATTGTTTGTTGCTAATTTGTTGTTGAACGACGAGGGAAGGATTTTTCTTCTGTTGATTAGTTTTCCGCGTGTGTTCACCAAGTTGTTTGTTGTTAGACGTACGAAAAGTTTTTCTTTTCGTGTGACTTTCGAATCCTCGTTCGTCAAGTTGTTGTAGATTATCCGCGTGAGTTTCGAATCCTCGTTCGTCAAGTCGTTGTGGATTCCGCGTGAAAAATCGGTCTCCAAATAAATGACAAACGCAAGTATTTAAGCTATGAAATTAAATGTATTTACACAAAATACAAAAGGTAATGCTGTTAGTAAAATCCAGGAACGCCGGTTAGTATTAATCAAAGATCGCTATATACAGTCTCGAAGTAAACTTCCTTAGAGTCGGGCGTCCTTGTAACTGACTTCTAACGTCAACTCAATCATAGTGTCTATGTACTTTCCACTCTGTTCCTCCACCTCACATCTCTGACTGACTGTAGCTATTTTATGGCAGCAGGACGAGTCCATTTATATCAGAAAAGGTTGGACCCCATAATAATTTGATTTTTTAGTTATGCATTATTAGCTGTAATAGTCATTGTTTACACACCCACACTTCCTCCCCAGGGAGCTCAACCAAAGAAATTTTTCAGGAGCATATATTGTCATCCACAGACAGACTGTATCACAGCTCATCACTCTGACTATACGTCCGGTTGCTTCCAGCTAGGATCGAACCCGACTGAAGCGGCGTCAGTCGTGGATTATACCATTAAGCCGTAGGCGCACCGATAGAAGGTGAATTTATGCGTGTTTATTTTTAGAAAAACACACAGTGACTGAGAGAACCCAATTCAATTTGACGAGGGGTCTTGCATTAAAGTCAACGACGAAGTTATTCGTACAGCAATCAATTTTCAATATTTTTATCCATTTTTCAGAATCTAATGCCCGTATGATGCAAGCTTTTTTATATGTACCGAGGACAAAATAAATAGGAATATAAAACTCAATTTTCAAAACAATTGATTAAATGCAACAAATTTGACAGGCAAATAGTTCAAAATAGGAAAAGACAAAATTATTTGTACAGTAGAAAATATCGTTTAAAATTGATTCAATCGTGTCAATCTAAGTAATTTACATAATTATTTTAACGTTAAATCCTTCTAGACCATTTATTTCGTAAAATATTTGTGATAATTCCAGCAAAGAACATCACGTGGTGGATAGAGTGTCACCATTGTTATTCTTAGCTTAACAACACAATGGAGAAGACAAAGGAGCTTTGCGTTGACTTGAGACAGAGAATTATTAACTTCCACAAGTTGGGAAATAGTTACAGCACTATTTGAAAC
>OZ010595.1:102381331-102423831 GCA_963932145.1 Acanthosepion lycidas
ACTATGTTAAATTTCACCTGTAAATTAAATTTTACCCACATTTAATTTAGAGATGAAATCTAACATTGAGAATGTATTTTCCAAGTTACTTGATAACTTCCCATCCAATTTCCCGGATCTTGCCTTGCTCCTCCCCTTTGTGACACTATTTAGATCGCTAGAAAGAAAGAAGAAGAAGAAAAAAAAGAAAAAGGCCAGAATTAAAGTTAGGTGATAAGAATAGGGACTTGTACATCGTTAGGTCCTATCTATACAGCTGGTAACCACAAAATGTGCATACTAGAATTGTTTGAAGGGAAGAAAGAGGGAATTAAGAGAACTTGTCAAGTAGAGGTATTAGCAAACACGGCATTACCACAAGCTATCAGTGTTTCAGGCGGGGTGTCGGCTGTGGTCACACAGAAACCCATCAGCTTGTCTAGGGTATGTGGGGGAGTAAAGCCACCATTATCCCTGTTAAAGTTACCCCTGGGATGTTCAGCATTTGGGATATCTATTTCCTTACCCCCCTATTACAAGGAAGAAGAAAGATATGAAGAGAAAGATTCAATCATAGAAATGATTGGCAGAATCTTAGTCAATTGTACAGTTGTGGCAGCCAATAGTGTGGGGATTCCCCAATGTTACCTTGAATAAAATGCCAGTACTAATGAAGCCGATAAAAAAAGATCGATATGGATCAATTAAGGGACAAGTTAAGTGCGTTGGGAAATGAAGTTTGGCTTGGGAATATGATGAGCAGCTCGCGATAAGTTGGTCGGCAATGATGGGTACATTCATAATTATAGCCATAGGGGGTATGGCAATATGGAAGATTAGAAGTAAGAGGAAATTAACTAGCGGTAATCAAATGAGCATGCAGCAACTCGAGAGGGAGATGCCAAGCAGTGTTCTTTACTCATACAGAATCGGCGAAGAAATTGCAGAAAATCCGGCGGAGGAGGCTGACGTGAAACCGACAAGTGCGGCGGAAAAACCTCCTACAGCAGAGAGAAAAACATTGATCAAGAAAAACAAGCCATAATAAACACACACGAACATTTTAATTGCATGAGAAACAGAAGACAATGAAAAGAACATTACATTTGCATGTAGAACAGAAGAAGATGAAAAGAACATTACATTTGCATGTAGAACAGAAGAAGATGAAAAGAACATTACATTTGCATGTAGAACAGAAGAAGGTGAAAAGAATATCACCGTGCATGTAAAACCGTAAAAAAATTTAGAAGAATAGAATTGCATGGGACAGATGCATGATGCATGATGCACGCTAAATAGTGTATTTGGGTTTAGGTGTCATTTACTCGTAAATGACAAATAGGTTAGTGGAGGATTGTGACACTATTTAGATTCCTAGAAAGAAAGAAGAAGAAAAAAAGAAAGAAAAAGGCGAGAATTAAATTTAGGTGATAAGAAGCCATCACGAAAATGACACTGAATGATGTAATTTTTTTTTTTTAAACAAAGGAAAGTGGCAAATATCTTATTTTCATTAGCGAAGAAGGTGGGATCTCCTATCTGTCGCGTTGGATTTATGACGGCGTACCGAGTATGGAAATGATGAAAATTTCAAATGACCTACGAAACAGAAGCTAAGAGATAATATTAATTAAGCACGCACTGACCGAAAAAGAAAATGTCCTCTGGACCTCTCGCAGGGTGCTGGGAGATAAAAATTAATTAGGTCATACGCTGACCGAAAAACATAATGTCGCTGGACCACACAGAATTACAAAAACAAAAGACCAAAACATTACCTATCTACGGAAAGGTCGTTTGGAAAAGGCACCTGTTTATTGTCAGGAGCTGGCTATGATAGCAAAACTATTTTATCAGAACGAATAAGTGGCACCAAGGTGCGATACGTCCAGATGACCACCCATTTGATAATTGGCGAAAATCTTGTTGACGAGTTCCATATGAAGTGACATTTAGGATAAGAATTGTGATTAAGGGACCACACTACGAAAGAAAAGAAAGAAAAGAAAAAGAGAAAGAGGAGATAATTTTTTTTTCCTTAAGCGAGATTTTTTAAACTGAGGCTAGTCTGGCCACACCCACACTGCTGGGCGCCCATTGGCTGAATGCTGGTGTGAGCGTTAGGCGAAGGTAATTATGTGAAGTAGGAGGGGAGGCTTGTTGACGCATCCCTTGAAGGGATCGGTATGAAATGCCACTATGAGTAAGAGGGGAAACCTGTTGACACCCTCTGAGGGATTGGGTGAGATACCCATATGAAAAAGGAAGAATCTGGAAGGACTTCCAAAAATGGATAATAATAAATTTTCCTGACCGAAAACAAAGAAGTGGATTGTGGATTTAGAATTATCAAGGAACCTCAAACCCCGACAAGCCCACCCCGGTTTTGGTCGGCGTCCATATAAGCAGAGTCGAATCGAGTGCAGTTCAGTTGAAGCTGGATTTCAGTTGGGGAGTTTTTGGCAGTCACCTCGCAGAACAGCTGACTGAAAGATTCCAGACATCACGACCTCAACTTCTAACCAAGAACAATTTATTTTTGAAGAACGACTTAGACTCATACCACCAAAACAAGTTTTACGGATATCGCCTGAAGATACACCAAAAACCAGTTCCTTGCAAAAACAACTCAAGATGTTAAGACTTGCCTAACAAACACGAAGTTTCACAATCCATATAATAGCGGTTTGGGAGAAAGACGCAGTCCTGTATTCAACAACCAGATATAAAATATTGTTATCCTTTTTAACACATTTGAACTTTTTGAGTCGTTACCTTATTTTCTTGTACATATACTTGTGCGGTGTTGCCCTTGATCGAACTCGGCTTGCATTACGGGCCGGCAACTGATTGATTTCGTCTACCTAAGATCAAATCACAACGTGGGTAAGTTAGACTGGAAATCAAAACAGTTACTTCGGTAACCAGACGTTGGAGGCGAGCTGGGAAAAACAAGGCTGATACTGAATCTAAACAGATTCCCATCCGAATCAGCAAAAGGTTAGAACGTCACATTTGGTGCCGCGACCAATACCAAGCCAGTTGGTCGTCACAGGACACGATAGCACGACGGACGCGGCCAAGCAGACGTCACATTTGGCGCAGCGACACCGAGGGACGTCACAATTGGTGCCGTGACCAGTACCAAGTCACATTGGTCGTCACAGGACAGGATAGGACGGCGATGGCGCGGGGACAGACGGGGTGACGTCACAACTGGTCACGTGACCGGGATAGCACGACAGACGTGGCCAGGCAGACGTCACATTTGGCGCAGCGACACCGGGGGACGTCACACCTTCTGTTGTCCTTCCGGTTGTCCCTGCATACATAAATAAAGCGTCAGGAAATCTTTTAGCATCTATCACCTGATGAAACCTCAATGGTTGAAACCACGGTAGAGTAAGTGGTTGATTTACCTATTTTTTATTTTTTAACATTTAAATGCTCTCCTCGTTCACTTTTTCAATTTTGCATCAAGCGCATTTAATGCAAATGTTTAGTGGGTTAATTTAACCCACACCAACAACTGTTTAACCATATATATATATATCTATATATATATATATATATATATATATATATATATATATATATATATTATAAAGCGATAATCATACATTGAATCAATTAGTAATATTAATGCAATTAATGTGGAATTCTCTTCGCTAACAGACTTAAGATAAGCATCCACTTACAATCCACTGAATGGTGCGATCCATATGTATAAAATTTTTGTCAGTTGGATCTGGTGCATTTTTAGAGCAGCAAGTACTTTCGAAAACGTCATGTTCTCATAATCGGCCTGTAATTTTTTTCCTTCAAAAATAAAATATATAAACATAGATAGATAGATAGATAGATAGATAGATACTAGAGACATTTTTAGAACCAACCTTCAATACATACGGTGCATTTCCTTTTATTTTTCACTCTTTATAAATGTCCCTCTAACTACCGGAAATGCCTGATTTTAATTCGTCTATACAAAATGCATTTTGTTAAGTTATGACTATATGACTGATGATCATTGGGACTCTCCATTTAACAAGATAAATATAGAGAGTTATAAAAATTCAGTCGAATTCCCTTCGGTATAAAGGTAGCACCATGCATATTTCAACAGATAATGGATACCATACTTACCGGTTTTGATTTGCTCAAGCATATTTAGATGATGTACTTAGTAAAAGTAAGACCCGAAAGTAACATACGGAAGATGTAAAAAAGTGTTTGAGAGAATTATAATTACTGGCCAAAAATGGATCAAGATATCGAAAATTTAGGGAAATCATACAGAGTTTCTCTCTCTGGCAGCGAAGTCGCCACCTATCAAAATCCAATCTTGGCCAAAAACTGATATGCCATGGTCCTATAAATCTCCTACACGAAATGTTTGCAAGGTTCATTGTTCCAGATTCTATCGATTCATATAAAGACAGACAATTCATGTCTAGTGAACTTAAGGGTTTTTTTTTGGCAAATCATTAGCAACAGAACATATTACAACTACACTTTATCACCCAAGATCAAGCGGAAATTTGTCGATATGTTGAAAAGCAAACTAAAAAGGCAGAGGAAGAAGAATCAGCTGAAATAATGCTACAACAGTTTCTGAGAGTTTTCACAATAACACCAAACCCGAACACCGTGTCTGGAATGTCGACTGCAGGATATTATGTCCGTTTTCAATAAATTATTACCAGAACATAAGGTGAGATCATCAAGAAATGACAATATAAGTAAATACTTCAAATCTGGAGATAAGGTACTTTTTTTAAAAAAAATGTATAAACGTGGAACAGAATTCTGAGAAGACGGCGTTACAAAAAAACGGATGGGCAAAATGACATACGTGGTACAGGGAAAAGGGTGGGAACAAAAGCGACACCTTAATCAGATAAAAAGGAGATTTATTGATTTAGTAAGTTCACAAAAAGAGGTACCGATGGAAATATTGTATGACATGTTTAACGTACCCATGCCACCAGAAATTAGTGAACCAAAGAGATGAAGTAAAAGAAAAAGAACAGCAACATTTGAATAAGGAACCGAAGCTAAAGAAATATAGACTTCAAAAGAAGCCATCTGAATGTGGACTTGTTAAATAGGTATAAAGTGTCGCTGCTGACACTGGAGTTTGAACACAGATCACCAAAGAGCAAACACATGTGATCCTATTCTGAATAAGTAGATCACATGGCCATAACGGAAACGTATAAATAGGAAGTAGCGTGACGTCTAAGTAATCACTCTACACTATCCTGTATCTCTATATTATTCACTATACTATTTCTCTGTGTTGACCACTACACGGATTACTATTCGGTGGTTACTTTTCAAGCGAGTATTATCGAGCAAGTAGTATTAGTGCAAGTGTTATTCGAAGGCGTCTGATACCAGTATTGTTCAACGGCGTTACTATAGTTGTAGCTACGATTACAAAGTCTCTACTTACAACGAGCAAGATGAAAATGACAACGAGTATTTGTTAATATTACAAAAGTGGCAACGAGTGATCGTTGACATCACAATATAAAGGAAATGCATTGATTAAACCTTCTTGTATATGGTCATTGCTCGGTGTTGAAGTGTTTCAGTGTTTTGAATATTCAGTAAATTTCCTATGGCCGTAATCACTTTTAAATATGAGGTTGGTGCAAAAATAATGACGTAATAATGTCGTTTTTTGACGTATTTTTAACGTCAAAAAACGACATTATTACATCATTATTTTTGCACAATACTAATAGTAGGCATTGTTCACAAATCTAATAATAAAACAAAAACAGGGATGAAGCTTCAGATCTTGATTCAACTGCAAGTCTAAAGCGCATAACCTCCTCGCCTGCTTCGCACGTTTACTGTAAAACTGGCTTAATGCGAGGTTCTTCGTGAATTTTTTTTTCCCCTTTTAACGCATCAAATGTTCGAATGCCAATTTAGGATGGAATCGTATGAAGAATCATTTGGTTAAATGGAAAAATACCATTTGGCACCTAGTTTCTGGCAGATTTCGTCCACTTAAATGAAATCAACTAAACTAAATATTCATGCAGCACAATTTGTGTGTGATATGCAATTTACAAATTTTGAAAAGCATCGAATGACGAACCGTGGAGTTATGGCAAAAAAAAAAAAAAAAAAAAAAAAAACGGGCTTTTTGAACATTTTTTCCCCGTTTTTTTTTTTTTTTTTTTTTTGGTGGGCGGTTTACGCGGGAAAGCGAGCAGGACTAAAATTACACATCTTATTGCTTGCATGATGTTAAGTTACTATCATATTTTAGGTCTTTATTAAAATTCTAATCATCGCTTTTTAAAACAACAAACCTTGCCGAGATAGTGAAGGTAGTTAAAATTATAGCGGTGTCGAAGGAAAACCGTCGTTTTGAAAAAAGGAAACAAAAACTAAACGTCGACCTTTTCTTAAATGCAGCCTCTATCAAGCTATCTTTCGGTCGTTAGCAGTTCTTTATCAGATACAGATGAGCAATCAAACATTCTTTGAGACATCCTGCGTGGTTTTATAAAATCCACTTCAGAAGAATTAGTCACTTAAGTGCCATACGTTATACACACTAAGGCGATCATGTCTCTTTCGTGACTGACTAGGCAGAAGATTTTCCGTTTCTTTTTACAGCAGAATATTTAGCACACAAGGGTTTAATATTCGGTCTACTATTTATCCATGGCAGTTGGTGGGGAGAAAAGTTGTATTCATACCTTTCGCAAGGATATTGGCACGTAAGTGAATGCAATGAATTCGATTGGAATTCGAACACGGCTCGCCGATTCCTTAATCCGAGCGGCAAACCATTATCCTACCGTGCTTCCACAACGAAATAATACTCTTCGTTAACAAAAATAAAAAGTAGATTTTTTTTTTACAGGAGTGTATTTATTTATTCCTTTATTGACTGTTATATATATATATTTTCACTCTTGTAGAGTTTTGGTAATTAACATAACTGAGTTCCCACCGTTTGTACTGTAAGTATATGTGTCTACATATTTTGTTTGTACAGTAGTGTATATATATATATATATATATATATATATATATATATATATATATATATATATATATATATATATATATATATATATATATATATATATATATATATATATGTTTATACACAGAAAAATCTTTTTTTTTCTTTTAATATTTAACAAGTATCATATCAAATAACTTTATAAATATTTGTCAAGTAACTACAAGGAACATCTTGTTTTAGTCTATATTTGAATCTCCTCTATGAGAAGTTTTTATTTACACTATTTACATTCGGACTTTTGTCCCTGTCTTTGTTGTTATTACCTTAAGCAACAATAGCGCAGTTGGTTAATACGATCATTCGTGGATTTGGAGACACAGTAATTCTGAGTTCAGTCTCTGGGCTGGGCATGAATTCTGTTGAACCAGGGCGAACAATAAGTGGGCATTACTAAAAATAAGACTGCGCAAGATATCCCTAGACAGGGACAGGGAAACAAGAACCGTAGATTAAATAAAGGGTTCAGTTCGGAATTCACCAGGGTCGACATACATCTGATGGAGGCCGGAGTGTGCAACAAGAGAAAATGAAGGCAATAGTCCGAGTGTAAATAGTTTAAATGATGTTATATTCATCATAATATTTAGGAGCTCATAAAAATAAAATAAAGACTTTCCATAATATTTGGGTTTTAAATGTATGCAAAAATCGCAGTAACATGCTTGTTCATTGCTAGTTGTTTATAAACTGTTTTTTTTTTTTGTTTTGTTTTTTTTAAGATAATGCTGAAAATAAAATAAACCTATTTTTGTTTGGGAAAACATATTTTTTGTTTTGTGAATTTACATATTCGTTTTTTTCTTTGTCTCATTCAAATAATAAAATAATCTCAAGAAAGAAAGAAACATAAATAATTTATGTAGAATAATTTAATCTTGGAACGTCCGTGAAAATTTAAGTTTTCCTATTTTAATTTTCTGATTAATCTTAATAATTTAACTTTAAAATTTAAGAAAGTCCCTCTGCATTCGAATATAAATGACACGTGTGCATTACCCTATCGCATCGTTAAATATTGGAGATTAAAAGTTTTAACACTACATTGGAATAATATTCATAAATATTAATGCACACCATTATTTAGAGAATTAAGAGGGTGCAATTGAAAAGATTTGGAATAAGTTCTCCATTTCAATGAAGCAGACGTTAAAGCCATGAGAGCGTTATCGTCTCCTTTATATTCTTTATTTTTTTTTTCCTTTTTTCATTTTCTCACTGAAACCAAACAGCATTTCTGATACACTATTTATATTATTCGGACTATTGTCCCCATCTTTTTCGCCATATTTATTATAACGTGTCGGCCATTGTACGCTCCGGCCTTCTTCAAGTGGTTGGAATGTCAAACTGAACCCTTTATTGGAAAATTCGTAAATTTAAGGAACCAGCACATATGCTAGGACACAAAAATCTCCTCAGCCGACCAAGCATAGAAATGAATACAATATTGTAACGAGTAATAAGGAGTGCCAGAGAAAAGCGATAATAACAAAAAAAATGCAATTTGAGCTCTGGCAAAAACATGAAATGATAACAGCAAAAATTGCAATATGAGTACTGGTAAGAAAATGGGGCAGGAGACATTAAATTTATAATACCCAGAAATTCATACACAAGTGACACAGTTGATAATAATACCCAGAAATTCATACCTCAAGTGGCACAGTGGATAAAGGCGTTAGTTAGATCCAGTGAAAAGACCTAAAGAATGTGAGTGCAATACCTAGTTAAGGCGGTGGAGAACTTGAAGACGGAACTTGGAGATAACTGATAACTGACATCCATTAGACAATGGGATGTGGAACTAGAACAGTCAACGCCAGTGAGCGAAATAAAGGGTTCAGTTCGATATTCCAACCACCTGAAGAAGACCGGAGCGTACAACGGCCGAAACATTGTAATAAATATGGCGACAAAGATGAGGACAATAGTCCGAATAATTTCATCGCGATATTTCTAAATTCATTCTTCAACTTAGAATAGAAGAATCGTCATGAAAGAAACTGTAGTAACGATATATTTGTGGTATGGAACACGCATATATACATTACACTGTAGCAAAATGGTATTTTGTAAATAAAGATCTTTGAATCTGAAATCTGGTAAGGAGCTTTTTATTTACGTTCTTTCATATATATATATATATATATATATATATATATATATATATATATATATATATATATATATATATATATATATAACAAGAACTTAATACCACAGTACATAAATACCGATTGAAAAATGTACAAAAGCATTTTTTTTTCTTTAGGACTCCTTTCGGTCAACATATCGTTGGAAGAAAAATTCACACAGTAATGAAAAGAACGTAATTAGGAAAATTATTGAACTCGATTAAAATTTATTTTTTGGTAAAATAATTTACAAATAAAACATAAATACTTCCAAGTGAGAATAAAATAGAAAAATTGTAGTCACGACCCACCTAACAGATTAAGAGAGCTAATGAAATGCCCCTTCTGAAGCAATATATATTTTAAACATGTTTTGTTAAACAAGACTTATAAGGTCCTCCGAATAAGCTTATAATTTAATTTTTCTTGTGTGATTACAGGTGTTTTCTTTGAGTCACTCTTTCCGTGCATGATTTAGCCATTGACCAGCACTTGCTTGATAAACTGTGCGATTAAATGTGTGAACAATTCTTTCACCGTTTTACACAGAGGCATGTCCCCTTTTCATATATGCCTGCTTGAAGCAGATCATATCAAATTACATCTGCCTCTGTGTAAAACGGTGAAATTTTTAACATATTTATTCGTACAGTCCAGGTTATCAAGCAAGTGCTGGCCAATGGCTGAATGATGTGCAGAAAGAGAGACTCAAAGAAACCTCTCTAATACTGACAGGAAGGTGCTAATTCGGTTTTCCAGTTGCTGATAGGTTCGTCTTACGTATTGAATGACTCTGTTATAACACATAACCTTATCATCAAATCTACATGGAAACTTTATATACATGAAAAAAATGAAAAAATAATTGATGCCCTAATAATAAAAAAAGAAAACACTCAATGACATTAACTATGAAGACGGCTAAAATCTGCTGACCATGTTTGGAAAATAAAACATTCTTATACTCTAGATACATAGATAACTCATACATTTAGTTAAATGTAAAAATAAAATCATCCTTGATAATGGCTGAAATTATCGCCGAAAACGCTCGGACATACAGAAGTTTTGTACACATTTAACATTTTTAACATACTTTGTGTACGTAAAAGAAAACACCTGTAGGCACACAAGAAAAATTAAATTATAAGCTTATTAGAAGGAGCTTGTCAGTCTTGCTTAACGAAACATGTTTAAAAGATATATTTCTGTCTGAATACACAGACACACATAGACATAAACTGACAGACACACAAACACACAAACATAGACACAGACAGACAGACACACACACAAACAAACACAGACAGACAGACACATACACACACACGCACGCACGCGCAAACACACATATATATATATATATATATGTGTGTGTGTGTGTGTGTGTGTGTGTGTGTGTGTATTTCTTTAAGAAAATCGTTAGTGAAACCAACGCAGAGCTTGCCAAAACTAAACTGTTATCCCGGTACATTCTCGAATATATATATATATATATATATATATATATATATATATATATATATATATATATATATAGTGATGATGCAATATGGTAATCCGAATCGAATTTCCAAGCGGATATAGATCTAGGGAGAGCACTATGTTGAAAGACAGAGCAAAATTATTAATAATTAAAGAATATCAAACACTGAAAATCCCATAGTTAATAATTCTATTTCATGAGACTTCTAAAAACATCAGCTCCCAATCTTCAAAACCTACAAACAAATCACAAATGAAATGCAAAAATATATTCTGTGTTAAAAACAAGAGATATTGCTATCTTCTTTAGAGAGTGGAAAAGTTAGAATGTTGACCTTTTTTTGACATACTGACCTTAGTATTTCATTTGAGGATTGTGAGAGAGCTTAAAATATAGTTAGTTCATTGTGAATCTGAAACTATCTCATCTGTTTCTGTCAACGGGCCAAATTTTCAATTCTGACATATTTCATCTTTAAGTTTTCCAGTTGTTTGATTAAGTTACAGGGAATAATATTTTGGTAATCCTTTTCATTGTTTTTAGTTTAAAACTCATTGTAATTGGTTTTCGGTCATATCACGTTGCTGGACTGGATCCCGTCTGATTCCCGGAGTTAAGAGCTTGGACTAGACGAGTGACCAGTTGAGAAAACATGGAGTTGTAAATTTTAATGGGCGAGAGATGAAATGTGTTACGGCTCGGATTAAGAAATAGAAGATTCGAGTTCGAATTCCAGTTAAATTCGTTACATTCACTTACGCCTAAATACATTTGGGAAAGGTATCAATATATCTCTTCTCCCTACAGCCATGAGTTAAATAACAGAGCAGACTGGATTCTATAGCATGTGTTAGCAAGCAGTCTACCGCAGTAATCAGCGCCTGCCTACTGTCTAGGCAATTACGAATCGAAAAGTAACATGATCGCCAATGCGTGTCTTACGCATGGTACTTCAGGGAGGTGGAAGCACGGCGTGTAATGAATAGCGGCTCGGATTGAGGAATCGGAGAGGTGACTTTGAATTCTATTAGGATCCATTACATTCACCTACGTGCTAATACCATTAGGAAAGGTATGAATCTTCTTCTTCTCCTCCCAGTTAGGGGTAAATAGCAGGACAGACCGGGTTCTATAGTTTTGGATGGTAACTGCTCTACCGTAGAAAGAAATGACAGCTGAAAAAAAAATTGCCCCATCAGTCATGTACCATAAGATACATGATCACCTAAATGTGTATCACGCATGGCACATAACTGACTGATATTCAATTACGTGCTAATAACCCTGGGAAAGGTATGACTCCTATTCTTCACCCCAGCTATTCTATAGCCTTGGATAGCAAATGGTCTACCGTAGAAAGAAATGTCAACCTACTGCGGGAAAAAAACTGCCTCGTCAATCAGGTATCGAAAGATACATGATCGCTTAAGCGTATATCACGCATGACACATAACTGACTGATATTCACTTACTTGATAATAGCCCTAGGAAAGGTATGAATCCTCTTCTTCTCACCCAGCTATGGGTAAATACCAGGACAGACAGGGTTCTATAGTCTTGGATGGCAACTGGTCTACTGTAGAAAGAAATGGCACCCTACAGCGTGAAAAATCTGCTGCGTCAGTCATGTATTGAAAGAGACAATGATCGCCTAAGCATGTATCACTTAACTTCAGAAAGGAAGACTGATTGTACTCACCCTAATGCTAACAATAAATATGATGAATGCAGATAAAATTGTCCCTTTATTAAAAAAAATGAAAAAAGTAAATAATATTTCTAATTAGAACAAGAGCAGAAAAACAAAGAGGAGATGGATGGTTGCATTGATATAATTCTTGTTAAGAATTTTCTTATGCTTCCCTGTTGATTTAATAACACAAAATCATTTCGAGAAGAGTCTGATTATCATAATAGAAAAAATCTCAAGTGTGCCAAAGAGAGCTGTTTATATCTGTGGTCCAGAGAGGAAGAATAAGATCCCAGACATGTTTTCTAAAATATATATTTATCTATTTATTTGTTCGACTTCTTTATAAAACTGCCTCACGATAGCAATTCTTTGTGCTGAAGAATATCATCCAATAATTTCGTTTTGCAATTGTTTTTTTTTTTGTTGTTTTTTTTTTACATAGAACAGAAAAACATTTTGATGAGACAGAAAAAAAAAGCAAAATGATTTGTTTGGAGGGAATTATAGATTTTGTTTCTTTTGGTATCGAAGAAACAAAAATTGACTTTGTGTTGGTCGTCTAAATGGATACATAGATTGACATACAAACAAAGAATTATTTGGCTTCGTTACGTGAAAAGTGTAGAACTGCAGAAAAATCAAAAACGAAAAAGAAATGATTATAAATTTGTCGTGCAAATGATTCATGGAATTGATGAGAACCTCTATTTTTGTACAATTATATCCAAATGCAACAGAGACACAAATATGGATGACATACGTTCAGGGAAGAAGATTAATCGTCCATGCAGTTGTTGCCAAAGTATATATATTTAGCTATTGTTTTGCCATCCCGAAACACATTACGTATTCTCTCTTTTGTCTTCGTGTATATATATATATATATATATATATATATATATATATATATATATATATATATATATATATATACATATATATATATATTGAGAGAGAGAGAGAATGTAAAATTAATATACAGGGTAACAATACAGTCACGATAGAGTTATTTACATTACCAATTACGAAAAACCAGTTAATCAACAATCCAGAAATTTATTATTAGAATGATTCTGATTAATAGCAAGAAAATACTATGATAAACAATAGTAAATTAAGTACTAATTCTGTTCGATGTTGACCACATTTCGCATAAGACTGTAGACTCTAACATACAATAAGAAAAAGACAATGTAACAAAAGACATTTCACAGAGAAATTCTGTTAAATTCAACGTATTGGTTTTTATGTTAGAGAAACCACTCTTAATTTCAAACCGTGCCGTTCTACATCTCATGATTTCTTGTTGATAAT
Organism: Acanthosepion lycidas; assembly: GCA_963932145.1. Classification (NCBI taxonomy): domain Eukaryota; kingdom Metazoa; phylum Mollusca; class Cephalopoda; order Sepiida; family Sepiidae; genus Acanthosepion; species Acanthosepion lycidas. The sequence goes on from OZ010595.1 coordinate 102,395,002, forward strand.
AAAATTTCTTTTTAAAATCATTTCACCCCAGGCAAAGCGATAATGCCGCTAAGTTTTATGATGTTATAGGGAGAGAAATAACATGAGAAGACTTTAGCGATTAGGGATAAAACTAGAAGGGTTGTCATGAAAATTTTTGTCGAAAAGACAGAGGAAAATCACGTTGCCTTGGTGAGAAAGTGAATGAAGTCGAGATGACAAGTCGGGATCGATTAAATTACAGATACTTCTTTGAATATTGGCAAGAATCTCGAAAAAGGTGCACCAGGCTTATATATATATATATATATATATATATATATATATATATATATATATATATATATATATATTAAACGTTTCAAGGCGGAAAGCCACTAGCCCACAAGGGATTACAGAGAGTTGGAGAGAGAGCAAATAGGATGATAGAGGAAAAGATGAAGAAATGGATAGGGGATAGATTAGGGCATCTGGAGACGTCGATTAACATTATATTTGAATAGTTGGAGATTATAGGTATCAGTAGTCTATTATAGCGTTATTTTACCAGAAGTCGTTTATTTATTTATTTGTGTTAAATTATTTTGCTTGTTTTTATTTTTTGTTTCTTATTTTATTTATTTATTTATTTACTTATTTTTTAATCGGTGTTTTTTTTTTTTATTAACGTAGTAAAGATTTGTTTATATCACTTATTTAATAGTTTTGCTTTGATTTGAGAATTTAATTAAAGCTATTTGTTCGGTTTTGGGGTTGGTTGTTGTAGTTTATTCTAACTATTATTTTGGCAGTTTTTTTAATTCGTGTTTATTTGGCTTGATTATCTTTATTTGTTTTTTCTAACGGTAACTTTATCGAGATTGTTAGTTAATTTATTTACTTGGATGGATTTAGGTCAATTTATTTTACTTGTATATTTTCTCTTTTTGGTTTTCGGTTTTTAAGTAACGTAGTATATATTTATGTATCTTTTTTATATTTTTTATTTTTTATATCGTTATATAACAGTTATAGCTATTTTTCGTCCGATTTTTTGGTTTGATTTTTTAGTTTAACTAATATTTTGTTCATAATGGTTTGCTACTTTTTTTATTATTTACTTTATTTATTTGGGTTCGTTGTTTTTTGTTTTATTTTTTGTTACTATTATTATTATTATTATTATTATTATTATTATTATTATTATTATTATTATTATTATTCTTTTTCGTCTATTCTAACAGGTGTGATTTGGTAATTTGGATTAATTAATTTTACTTATTTTTATTGTTATTTTATTTACTTGTTTATTTTTATCTTTTTTATTGTTTTTTTTCCTTTGTCAATTTTTTAAGTAACGTAATAAAAATTTGTTTCCATTTCTGCATTTTGAGATGAGCTCGGATCTTTATCTAATAATTTATTTTGGTCTGGGAAAGTAATGATAGATATTTTTTCCTCCAAGCAAAGTTTGCAAGTTTATATATATATATATATATATATATATATATATATATATATATATATATATATATATATGTTTGAATAAAAACAGACCACGTTAAGGTTCCATGTAATGAATTATTTCACCATAACCCCTTTAACAGGGCTCTGGATCATCAGACTTTACTTCCAAAAATTGAAATGAAAAAAGAAAAAATGAAAATAAATTCACACATTTTTGACGGACCTCATCAAGTATACGTAAAATTAACGAAGTGAGGAAGTGATGTGGGAAAGAGGATATGAATGTGTCATATGTATCATTTCAAATTCTTATTTTTGATTTTTAACTCCAATGTGTCGGCTAGATGTTGTTCGAATTTATTGTGTCTAGTCTCAAGATATAGATGGCTAAGGAGTGGAGGGGTGGAGACCGACTTTAAAGGAAGAACCTACACTACTTTCACGAGGACAGTTTTTTTTTTTTTCAAATTTATTAGACGCTGTTAATTCGCGTTACTTTAACGGGCATGTTTGGGAGGTTTACAAAAAAAAAATAATTAGAGCGTTCAAATTTCTTGGGCTAAGAATCGAGATTTCTTCCAACTTAAAAATAATAAACTTCCTAGACGTTACATTTAATCTGAACAATAACACTTATAAACCCTTCCAAAAGGAAAACCAATCACCCATATATATAAATATCCACTCCAATTACCCGAAATCAATAATTAAACAAATCCCAAATACAGTAAATGCTAGAATAAATAAACTTTCCTCCAGTAAAACCATTTTTAACCAGAGTAAATCGGAATACAATAAAGCCATATTTAAGAGTAATTTTAAACAAACTCTGAATTACATAGATAAGTCAGTAAATAAAAAATCTACTAAACCCAAAAATAAGAAAAGGAAAATTATATGGTTCAACCCACCTTTTTGTAGCATCTCCAATATTAATATAGGCAAATACTTTATAAAACTGATAGATAAACATTTTAGCAAAAATACATCTCTGAAAACAATATTCAACAAGATGAATCTAAAGATTAGCTATTCTTGCATGGCTAATATGGAGAGAATTATTAGCTCACACAATGGTAAAATTTTGAGAGAGCTTCATGATAATCCAAAACAAAATCAGGATACAACCAGAATAGAAAAATCAACATGCAACTGCAGAACAGGAACAGAGTGCCCAGTTGAAGGAATATGCATGGCAGAGAACGCAATATATGAAGCGACAATTTTCCCCAAAGAAAAAGTTGAGGAGAAAAATATATATTTAGGAATATCGGCGGGAAATTAGAAGCACCGACTATACAACCATCGCCAATCCTTCAAAAATAAGTGCAAAAAGAACCAAACGGCACTATCTATTCATTATTGGAATCTGTTGGAGAGTGACCCAACCCCACAAATAAAGTGGAAAATAATATCAAGAGCCAGAACTCCCAAAAATTTCAGAGACAGATGCAACTTATGTTTAAAGGAGAAAATCTTCATAATCAAACATAAAGATCCAGACATACTACTGAATAAACACAGTGAACTATTTTTTTAAATTCCGGCACAAAAACAATCTCAACCTAAGCAGATACATTGAAAAATAATCATATAATAAGAGCGATTTTGAGTGTTTTTATTCCCTTTATTTTTAGAAATATTACTATACACACATGAACACCAACACATAACTATATGTATACAACTATGGTAATGTGCTTGAACACTGAGGCACCTGTTCATATGTACATGTATATATTTTTATATGGAATAAGAAGCAGGTTTTTTTTATAGTGTGGGGGTGTACATTTAGATAGGTACCTATATATTTTTCCATAAATATGAAAGAACGGGTAATATTATATGTGTAAAGATATGGATTATGTAATTAAATACTGAGAGAGTATTCGAACGCAGGGATAAGTGGGTGCATGGGTGAACATGAGAATAGAGACATGTACGTGTGTAGATATGTGTAAGTGCAAATTAACGTATATGTGTGTATATGGATATGCTGCATATTATGTATATATGAATGTATGTTTGAATATATATGCATGTGTGTATGTATGTATGCATATGTGTCTGTGTATATGTGTATGTGTATATACGTATATGTGTGAAAAATACATATATATGTATATATGTAGATGTATATGGATATGCAGGTGTCTTTAAATGTATATGTATATATATGTAAGTATAAGTGTATGCGGAGATATGTATGAAGATATATGAATATGCGTTTTCTCTGCAGATGTATATGTGTAAATATGGGAATATACATAGGTTTTTTTTTTCACTAATTAATAAAATATAAAAATAAATTAATTAATAAGATTACTAAATATAAAATAGATTACCCTTTCAATGTCCTATCTGTGAATTTTTCTAATCGACTGTTTCATAGAAAATAAGAAAAAACTCCACCAAATTTCAAATTAATTTCTTCGTAGATTTTTTAAACATTTAGATACAGAAAAAACTTTAACCTCCCAAACATGCCCGTTAAAGTAACGCCAATTAACAGCGTCTAAAAAATTTGAAAGAAAAACTGTCCTCGTGAAAGTAGAGTAGCTTCTTCCTTTAAAGTTGGTCTCCACCCCTCCACTCCTTAGCCATCTATATCTTGAGACTAGACACAATAAATTCGAACAACATCTAGCCGACACATTGGAGTTAGAAATGAAAAATAAGAATTTGAAATGCTACATATGACACATTCATATCCTCTTTCCTACCTCACTTCCTCACTTCGTTAATTTTACGTATACTTGATGAGGTCCGTCAAAAATTTTTGGGAAGTAAAGTCTGATGATCCAGAGCCCTGTTAAAGGGGTTATGGTGAAATAATTTATTACATGGAACCTTAACTTGGTCTGTTTTTATTCAAACATATCTGCTCTGAATTTTACATTGAGCTCTCCGGATATCATCCTCCTCAGGTCTACATATATATACATGTATGTATGTATGTATATATATATATATATATTTGATAAAATATAGTTTTAACGTATGCTATATTTAATTTATGGATAGAGCGTATGTAAATATAAAAGTGGACATCGATTTCATCACCCAGTGGCGACAGTCTGTTTCATGTTTAAACGCAATCGTCAGGCATCGTCTGTTGAGTTATGGATCGACTATTTATATATGCTAATCAGTGGTTAATTATGGATAGGTCTATTGATTTATTGATGCGTGGAAAGTAAGTTATGTTTAAAATTATTCTAAGGTCTATTGAATGGAAATAATTGTGGATTCGCTTGCAGTCTTCTCGTTATTTAATCGTCTTGTTTGTTAAGTTTTTTTTTACTCGTTATTTATTATTTATTATTTTATTATTTGCTGTTGACGTTTATAGAAAGTATTTATAGAAAAGTAAAAACGTATCTACGTTAGGGCTGTGGGAAAGTGATGCTATGTCAGGACAGACAACATTACAGATTCTTGTCTGGATTTTATTAAGCTCTAAATACATAGCAGATGACTCAGACTAGATGCGAAAGCAATAATTAATTATGGACGCATTGTGAAACTCATCAATGTGTAAGATAAATTATGGTGAGATATCTTTCTTAACAGCAGATCTAACAATGGCTTAAATGTGATATTTTTAGTAAATGCCAATAGACTTGTCTCTTTGTTGTTTCATTCATTACTTCTCTCATTTTTATTACATTTTCTTTATTTATTTCTTTTATTAATTATATCCCTCTTTTTACTCAGTATATATTTCTTTTATTCTTCTTTCTTAAATTCTTTAAGATTTACTTTTAATTTCAATATCTATTTTCGTATTCGAAATTCTATATTACTTAACAATCTGATCTTAAATCATTGATTTTTTTTAATTAAATTTTTTTCTCCCTTCTTTCATTCTTATTTTCTTCTCAATTCTACTTTCACCTGGGTCAATTTTTGGTCGTTTTTTTTTTTTCCATTTTTATATCCTTCCGCTGAATCCAAACTTTTGGAAATGCTTAGAGTTTCTCTATAAACCCGGTATCTTCCAACTCCGACCCACTGACTTGCAATAACACACATTACAGGAATAGTCAAAAACTCTACTTTGCTGGGAAGCCTTTATTTATCGTCAACTTCTGACATTTTTCTTGGCAATGTCTCTTCAAGGGCTTTGTAAAACCAAGTATCATGGCGCCCCAGCTGGAGACGCAGAGAAGAAAGTGACCCGATTGTGGATAACACTCCCTATCGTGTCACACGTGCTAAAGAGGCAAACGTGTGTCCACTCCATTAGACTAATAATACTTGATGGACAGCAGCTTCCTCCATTCCACCGTCAGTCAATTTCAAACTTCAGCCAGAATCAATTTACGACAAGCACGCCAAATGCTTACCAGGAGGTCGCGAGTTTTTGATCTTGCCTAAAACGTTAGAATAATGTCTGTATCGTGACGTTATTTTCCCGTTTTGGAACGTAATTGCTTATCGAGTTGTGTTGGCTGGATTTCCAGTAGAATGTGTCCATTACCATATGTATCGCAAGGAAATGATGCTGACTATAATATATGCAATGTGTTTACATTTATATACAGTTTTCGGGCACGTATGTCTTTGATAAAGATTGATATATACAAATAGCTTATGTAGCTGAAGATTCAACATCGTTTCCTGCTATCTATTAATATACCGTTTCTTTCGGAGTACAAGATGTATGGTTAACAACGATATTTTATGTCAAAATCTGCTTCAAATCTATACACGTAATACCTGAATAATATATATATATATATATATATATATATATATATATATATATATATATATATATATATATATATATAAAAGTGAACATTGAAGTCAACACTTCGAGGCGACAGGCTGTTTCATACTAAACGTAATCCTCAGCCTGCAACCTTGAAATGTTGACTTCTATGTTTACTTTTATATTTGCACACGCTCTATCTCTGATATTGAGCACTTTATCCCATAAATATAGCACACCTTAAGAGTATAGTTCTTCATATATATATATATATATATATATATATATATATATATATATATATATATATATGGATATATATATATACATATATATGGTATAAAATTAAAATTAGAAAGAAAAGCTAAGATTTTGCCGACGCATTTCGTCTTTCGACTATTTCAAGGCAAAAATGAATTCAAAATGTCTTAGAAAATCCAAATTTAAAAGATAGACGCTTCTGTCTAAGCCTTTTTCTGGTTAATGTAAATTTCCTTTATACTAAGAGATTGATCTGGGAATTTAACTGTATTGTTAACATGGAATAAATATCTCAGATTTAATGTCATTTTGTTAATTGTCATTTTATACCAATTTGTCTTGTCCACAGAATTGATCTGGGAATTTAACTATATATATATATATATATATATATATATATATATATATGTATGTATGTGTGTGTGTGTGTGATAAAAACAAAAGAAAATATTTATCCAATAAAATATCAATTTATCCAATATAATACCAATAAAATATCAAATCTACTGAAGACAGAAATAACAACGTCTTTTGTGTTGTTAATATTTCCTGCGTGTTCCATTTGGCAAAGACGGTTTGCGAATACCATTTTCAGACGCCAAAGCCGAGATTTTAATTTTTCGACATCCCCAAAATGGTTTATACGGAACCAATGTAGAGATTTAAACAAGATTTGTATATTTGTCCCAAGAAAGCCGTAGAAGAAAACGTCGTCCACTGCCGAAAAATGTTTCTCCCTCAGACATTCTTGCAGCCACATAGCCAACCACGTACGATATCATGACAATTAATCAGAGTTAAAAAGATATTTGTTAAGGATATAAATATAGCGAATATATTTGAGTCTCAGTTTGGCTATCTACTGAGTCATAAGGATAGTAGATTTAAAGAAAAATTTTACTAATTGTTATTTGCGTTAATTCCGACGTTAGCATTTTAATCTTCCAACGGAATATCTTATGAGCGGTTTAAACAGTGGCCTTACTAAAGAAAAAGGCTATACTATTTACATTATTCGGACTATTGTCCTAATCTTTGTGGCCATATTTATTACAATGTTTCGGACGATGTACGCTCCGGCCTTCTTCAGGTAGTTGGAATGTCGAACAGAACCCTTTATTTCGCTCACTGGGGCAGACTGTTCTAGTTCCATGTGCCATGTTTAATGGATGTCAGCTATCAGTTATCTCCTTTTAATTACCCTCCCCATGTTCTCCACTGTATTAACCGGGTATTGACACATTGTAATAAATATGGCGACAAAAATGAGGACAACAGTTCGAATAATGTAAATCTCATTTCCAAAATATAGACAGATACTGAAGGGCCGAAACTTGATAAATATGGCAACAAAGATGAGAACAATAGTCCGAATAATGTAAATAGTATACATAATTCCTCATCTCAGAAATATAGACAGATACTGATGGGCAGAAACGTTGTGATAAATATGGCAACAAAGTTAAGGACAATAATTCGAATAATGTAAATTGTGTACATAATACCTCATCTCAGAAATATAGAAGGATACTGATGGGCCGAAACGTTGTGATAAATATGGCAACAAAGATAAGGACAATAGTCCAAATAATGTAAATAGTATACATAATACCTCATCTCAGAAATATAGAAGGATGCTGATGGGCCGAAACGTTGTGATAAATATGGCAACAAAGATGAGGTCAATCTTCCGAATAATGTAAATAGTGTACATACCTCATCTCAGATATATAGACAGATACTGAAAAAGGCTTTCTTTATGATGATAAAAATTTGTTCTGTCAAAAGTGATTTTAATTTTCTCGATACAGAATGGCCTAAATGCAGATAACAAGAATTTTTTTTCGCTGTTGGAAAATTAATTTCAACTTTATTACGGCAGTCGTCCAACCCCATTCTTATACGACGGTTTCTAAATTATATTAATAAAAAAATTGGATCATAACCGAAAATTTCTCAAGAATATTTTCGAAGGAATATCGAAGCCTACATTTTAAACAGATAAAAGTTGCCCATTCTTTAATTATATGTATTCAGCAAGTTTCATATGTAGTTAATTTCATAGCTAACCACTGAATGCAATTTGGAAAGGTTTTAAGAAGGAAGGCTGAAGATTTAAATTCCCCATATGTTTTCTATAAGAAAAAACAACATTATTTGAGACAACGAATCTTATGATATATTCAACTTGTTTAAATAGTCACAGACTTTTCCTCTTTCCAATATCATCGAATTCTCGCATTATGTATGAAATGAGACGAAACAAAAACTTTTTTTTTCTAACAAATGACACATTTTTTAAATATTTGCGAATGATCACATCTCGTCGTATCCCAGACAAATAGATTTAATTTAGTATTCATTTTAAAAATCTACATTAACATTCGTTTTAAGAATATGTGATGATTTCATATGGATATATGCCTCACATTTGACACGTGGCATTCATCGTTTCTTGCAAATTCATTGTACAGACACCTTCAATCAACAAATTTAAATGGCATTTAATATATAGCTTTATTAATATTTTATTATTTTAAATCTTAAATATTATTATTCCATAAGACACATCTAGAGAAAATTCTTGTTTAATTTCGATGGTTAGATGATATTGAATTATTATTTGACATATGCACTAAACTGTATTTTAATTTAATGTTAAATGTAAAATGTTTGTTCAAATCTGAAAGCTTCAGGAAATTATTCTGAAACTATATTTAGAAATGATTTGATTCCAATAACCAGACTTAATATGTTTTTGTCGAATAATTTGAATCTTTCTAAGAATGTCTTTCTCTTGATATTTTTGGCGTTGTATTGTAATTTGTTTCCATCAGAAAAGTCGGCATATAATTAACTCTAATATCGATTCTTGCATTAATGGACATTTTTGGATTGAGAATGAATTTGGTAGGAAAAAGAAATTTGGAACAACGCGCATGTGCATTGTTAAAACCTTTGTGGTTGCCGGCGTTACTTATACGTCTTTCCGAAACTTACATTGCTTTTGTCAACATATATAAATGTAAACATTTCCAAAATGAAAAAAATCCGGGTTCTAGCGTTTTTATTACTAACTTTTATTAAATTACCTATTAAAAGTCCCAAGAGCCATTCTAGATAGATAATTACTAAATGAAGTTGCTGTAATTTTGAATGTAGTTAAATGCAAATTAAAGGATAAATATGAAAATTAACGGTCAACCCTAAAATTGAAGATGTTAAAATAATAATGATTGGAGGAGCATAATAAATTAATTCTATAAAGTCGCTTCTCTTGGGATGAGAAGATATAATGCTGCCATAATCATTGCCTTCAGTTCATCTTTGATGTCACAAAGAGTGGTGTGGCCTCTCCCTCAAGTGCGCCCACACATAATAATCAAGGACCTTGCAGTTTGGGGAGATAGGTTGCTTGATATATCGTGTGATGTGGCCGCAGAAATTGTTTGGCAGCCATGACTGGGTTCTCCTGCTTGTGTGGTATGGTGCAGAGTCTTTTTGCCTGGCATAAGGTCTTCCCGCAGAAACCCTCTTGACTCAGGACAACAATACCCCATCAAAGCACTGCATGTGGGCCTCCGTGTTGCGTCTGAGGCTCTGTGAAAAGAAGAATCAGTCATAACGTCGCCATCACTAGTGATAATCCCAAACACCTTGGTGATCGGCATTAAACTCATCCAACTCTTTCAGAATCCTATGGACCCTCCCCAGATTATCACCCATGAACTCTGAATTGTTTGTGTTGGAGCTTCTGGCACTAATGTCATGGTGCTCTTTTTCTACATCCATTTCAATAAGGGTTGGAAGGGTTAACAATTTGTATCAACATATCAGTTATCCTCGGAAAGAAACCCAGCCAAGAGAGTTTTTGGCACCATTGTACGCCGTTAAGTGTCTATAGATTTTTTTTCCTGAAGTGCTATTCGTACATAAATGCGTTGCACTGAACTAAATTTGTTTTTTGATGACTTCATAAAGGGCTTGTTTATCTTTTGATTGGGTTAAGCTTTTAAACCTTTATTTAGACTATGAAATTTTACATATTTTTTATGCTAATTATTTAATCTGAAAATTTGTTGATGTCGGTAAAAAAACCTTTAATTCATGTGTATGGTTTAATAAGTTTTCATTATTTAGAAACTTAATAATATGTAGTATTTCATATAGGCATAAAGGTCATGGGTCATTCCAGGTTTGACAATTTATTGTTCTATTTATTATTTTCCATTTTCCACTTTTAGTTTTTTATTCATTTCTTTTAAATGCCAAAATTATTTAAATAGGGATGTCAGATTTCTATTTCTAATATTATTGAAGGAGCTTTTGTGTTGCTTCCATCTAATTTTAAATTCATTTTTCGTGGAACCTATATATATATATATATATATATCATTTCCGTGTTAGGATTCTCAATGGATGAGATAGTGCATTAGTATACCACAGAATTTATGCGGCATTTATTTTCCAACGGGCAGTCTTCAGGGTTTCTAAAATCACATAGTTTTTCATTAGTTTTGTCTAATTTTAGTTCAGGATTTTTTATTAATACTGTTTTGGCATGCGTGTTTTTCCAGCATTTATTATTATGTTTTTTTTATGATTCTTTCTAGATTTTCAGTGCAACTGTAACTTAATTTTAAGGTGTTTTTATTAAAGATCTTGCTAAGTCTGCTATTAGTACGAAAGTATTTTTCAATTAAAGCTAGGAATGCATGTCCTATCTTAATACTACCAATTTGGTTGAACGGATGGGTACACCAAATGTTTTTGTTTTCCTCTTTTTCTTCTGCTTAGTACTATTGTTTCTATAACTAGTGTTAGCGCTTTTGTATCCGCTATTTTTTTATAAAAAATACTGTGTTGCTGGAATATTTCTTTATTAGCGGAGTTCATGCGGATTCTTTTCTCTATTGATGGGGGTATATGCTTAATTATAGATGGAGGGTGGTTTGACTTGCGGTGTACATACAAGGGGTTAGCGTTAGGTTTTCTGTAAGGTATATATTGTTCATTAACTCCAGAGTTACATCGAGGAAGTTTACCCTTTTCAATTTAGTACTGAATGTAGTTATTAAATTTAGTTTTCTGAATTCACTATATATTATCTTTCTAATTTTATCTATTTTAAAATTTGTGGAATTCTGCCTGTATAGCCCGATGTCCTTGATGTCTAATTCACGGTGTGCGATTAGGTTGTATAGTATAAATATACCGACAAGGTCAGTCGACTCTGCATGGTCTAAAGATCCCATGGTGATGTCATCAGTGTTTTTAATCCATTGGTCCCCATTGTGAATGAGGACAGATGTTTTTGCACTAAGAATTATATTCATTTCTTCTTTTGTTATATCTGAATATACAGTAGCAAACTCCAGGACAGTCGTGAATAGATCTCTTGATATTGAGTAGACGGACCAGACGATGTACGTATATGAACGACATCATTCGCTTTGAAATGGATACCCTGGCCCTGCCTAGGCTTGTCCTCTTTCTGAAGGTGACTGATATGTTGATACAAATTGTTAACAATTACGACTCTTATTGAATTGGTAGGTTCAGCCGTTTCCTTATTAATAAATTTTACGAATGAATATGCTTATAAAGATGCGTAAACTTCAAGATTAGTTATTCCAAGAATTTCGCTTGAGGATGAAATAGGGCTTGATATTTTAATTCAATTTAATTTTAATAATTATATTGAACTTTTGGGTTCTTGTTTTTGAAACATGAGAACTCTTATGAAGTGAAGGAATCATATTTTAAAAAATAATTATATATATATATATATATATATATATATATATATATATATATATATATATATATATATAGAGAGAGAGAGAGAGAGAGAGAGATGAATTACCGTAAAGCATATGCAAATATTTGTATAATTTTTTTATTTCTTTGAATATTTCTACTGGTACCAATCGCTTAAAATTTAACAAATAACTGCTTTCTTTTTTTTTTCTTTCTTTCTTTCTTTCTTTCTTTCTTTCTTTCTTTCTATCTAATTTGCCCTTTTATCTTTATCTACCTACAGCACTTTCAAATTTCCTTATTAAATACAATAGTCTGAAAACAGTCTTTTAATCATATATATCGTTAACGTCGGCATCTTGACGTATCCAACTTTGTAATTGTCAAGAACCGAAAAGCAAAATAAATATTAATATTCTGTCGCGTCGGAAGCATTTTGTCGAGGCAAACATCTTTACATCCTGTTCGGTTTTCCAGACGGGGGAATATAAGAAAAACAGTTTCGTCTGGTTTTTTGGCATGCCGAAGAGAGAGAGAGAAAAAGGATCGTGTTCATTTCATGTGAACTTACCTGAAATATAGACGCCCAGCCACATGAAACTCACACTTTTTCATATAAGCGCGCATACAAATATCCATACGCACCTACACATTACCGACTTTTTCACATACACCTCTTCATTCAGGAAAATGTAGTATGTTAATTTGAATTGAAAACTGTTAGGTTGATGCAAAAATAATGACGTAATAATGTCGTTTTTGACGTTAAAAAATACGTCAAAAAACGACATTATTACGTCATTATGTTTGCACCAACCGAATATGATTATCGAGCGAATTATAAGATTTCATTCGCAAATTTCTCTAAAGAAAAAGAAATTTCTACTCAGTTCAGGAAGACATTTTTTTATTTATCTTTTTTTTAATGAAATTAGTTTATGACGACACTCTGGCAAAGCGATTGTAAAAATAAAGATTTTTAAAATTGAGGTTATTTATAGAAAATGATAATTCAAACTGAAACGTATTTGAGCAAATCATGGCAAAGTTTCAGGGAAATTCGAAGGCACATAGAAATATCGGAAGAGGACTGTCTGTAAACAGATAAACAAAATATTATGAAAGAAGAATTATGTGACCAGAAACAACGAAACAAGGGCTAAACTATGTAATATCAATTCCTCAATATGCCTGTGAATGTTGGATAATCACGTACAAGACTTAAATAATTTTGACAACCAAGATGTCGTTCTATGGAAGAAAATTGAGAAGAATATGGAGGAAGCAATGAGAAATGAAAAAGTTCGAAGGAAAAATGAATAAAATAAATAAATGAATAAAAAAGACACTCGTACTTAGAATTAAAAAAGGGGCAGTTACAGTTTTGTACTACAGTGTAACCCGGATATAAGAGACCCACATATAAGAGAGATTGTCTCTGGTCCCAAATTAGAGCCATACTTGCCTAAACAAAATAGACCAAACCCGGATATAAGAGAAATCCGGATATCAGAGACTTATTCTCCGTCCACGACAACTCTCTTATATCCGGGTTTCACTGTGTTGAGCTGGCTAGACGTAACCGTAAAGTATTTGCTAAAAAATTTTCATCACATTTCTCTTTTGCGGAACTCTATGCTTTTCCGCCGACTTTAATCTGATGTCCTCCTGATTACTCATTCCTCTTCCCGCTCATTATTAATATTTACACCGCTGTGAAAATTAACTGAGACAACCGCTTTAGTTTCCTTTCTTTTCACCATACGCTCAGTTTTAGAACCACTCGACTCACAGGGTGTAATAGATTTCAATTTTTTTCCTCAGATTAGGTCATTTGCAGTGGTGTGCAGTAATATGAATCTACTTTCGGGGAGTATGATAAAATTTGTTGAGTCATCCGTGATTGCATCAGATTTTCATCATGCTCAGACACTATTGTCTAGACTGTGGATTAGTTGTCCTACGGCCACTGTCTGCGATGGGCGTTACTCCCAGGAGGGCGTACGAAAACTGAAACAATGGATGATAGAATGGCAAACCTTACCAGTGAGCAAATCAAAGTTCTATAGACTGGCCCAGAAACTAATTTAAATCCAATCGAGAATTTGTGGCCAATCGGAAAGGAAAGACTACGTGGAATGGACATACGAAGTACTAACGTGTGTACTGGTGTATGTTTCATTGGAAAATATCGAAATAAATAAATAATAACAGAATTATTCATTTTGTGTCAATTAATGTGCACAATGGTGTATGTTTCTAATTCTTTCACGCACTATAAACTTGTATCTTAGTGGCTTTACTGCCTTGCATGGGGTGATACCGATTTGGGAAAAAACACGTAATTTCTCAAGACAGTTAAGTCGAGAGTGACAGAGGGATAGAGCGGGTAACCAACCAAACGAGATTGTGTAAATATTTTACAGGAAAGAAATTGTGAGCGATAGAAAATAAAATGTTACTATGAGCTTCGGATAGGAAGTTATGGAGAACCTTAATCAACAACTTCCTGCAGATACACAGCACATTTTAGAAGGAAAATATCGTCTATATAAAACGAGGAATATTTCATGACCTTATATTTTATATATGATTGTAAATGTAAAATATATATCTATGTAATACTAAAATTCTGAAATTCTAAAATCGTGATTGGGTACGTGCTTGCGCTGTGCGTCCGTCCGGCGCATAATGATTTAATTTAATCTGATTTTATTGAATAAGATTTTAAAATACGTATTGTTTAAACAGTAATTACTTTTATTTTAGCTTTCTTCAAACAGACAATTTTAATTAAAATAATTTAAAGTTAAAGACATACACAAAGAGATCCCGTTTTGCTGTTTTAACCATATGTTTGTAGATTAGTTATTTATATTTCAGTTTTCTTTAAACAAACAATATTTTAAAAATTTTAAAAATATTTTTGGCATATTTAAAAAAATATATTTTGCAATGAATATGATTTTAAAATATTTTTAGCATATTAAAAATATTTTTAAGCGAATCTGATTTTAAAAAATATTTTAAGTGAATAAGATTTAAAAACATACTAGTTGTTTATAAAGTAAGTATTTTTTAATCTCAACTTTCTCCAAACAGACATTTTTTTCATGTTTGCATCAACTACAATGTTTTAAAAACTGAGCCGTCAAAGTACCTACGGTTCACGGATAGTTCAGTAAGGTATAAAGACAAGATAAAGAGTAACCACTCAATGATGTCGGTTCCTCATACGTCGATATCTATGAGAGAGTCCAACATATATATATATATATATATATATATATATATATATATATATATATATATATATATATATATATATATATATATATATATATGTTGAAACTTGACTAATGCATGGAATAATAATGCAACACAAAATGTATTGAAACAAGAAAATGTACACAATATTTACATACAGTCTTTTGTATATTCCTGGGAAGAGCGTTCCTGGAGAATGTGTTGACTGAGTCGCAGTCGGGCAGAGTCTCTGGTTGAATCTCTAGATTCCTCCTCGGTACCAACCATATTTATATGGTCGGTACTCCACTATGCAAATTAGGTGGATCCTACCACAACAATATATATATATTCAGAAAGTATGAATAAAGAGAAACGGAAAGAATATTTTTGCCTACACGTTTCTTCTGCTCACGTGCTTTATCAAGGCACATGTGCCGTGATACATTTCTATCATAGGACGAAACGTGTCAGCAGATAAGATTTTGCTTTCGCTTTTATTCACACACACACACACACACACACACACACACAGCAAATATCTGTGTATATATAAGTCTGCGCGCGCGATTGTTTGTGTGTGTGTCTGAAAGGAAGATTTTCGTTCTATAATAGAAATGTATCACGGCAAATGTCCCTTGATAAAGCCCATTAGCGGAAGAAACGTGTAGGCAAAGATATGCTTTGTCTTTATTCACATTTTCTTTTCACAGATATACGAGAGTAGGCTGAAAGCTTTACAGGCTGATTATAAAGGAGTGATGCTAGAACTGTGAAATGTAGTATTCATTAATGCCAACTTTCGATATTAATATCTGCATATTTTCGTTCCAGGTAAATTGAAATCTTACTGTTCAAAAATATCATTCACATCAGACATGACTTCAGCATCACTTCAAATACTGATTTGTAGCCAATGTTTTTCATTCATGTTCTGTAACAGACGATAGTCAAATTAGGAGAATGCAATATCTGATCTGACTGTACAAAATCACAGTCACATACAACAAACATTAATCCAAGTTCTTGTGTGCTGAAAAATATTCTGATGAACAATGACCATTTTCGTTAGATATCATGGTTTGTTTAGTTTTTCATAGCCTTCCGTAACTGCATCAGAATGTATGCATAGAATTCTCAATTGATAGAGAGAATCTTTTAAACATAGTCAATAAAAACAATGCCTTTTGCACCCCAAGAAAACTGGTGACATCTCCTTCCATTCAACTTAAACGAACTTGACTTTATATGAACAGGTTTAATATTGATATTTCCAATACATGTCTTGTTTCTCTGGATCAAAGTGATGAAGCCATTACACATCCTGGGACACCAGCAGAAAATCAGCTGAATCTTCCTCAAAAATGTTTGATTTTCCCGTTATGTGATCAGAGGAGGCCCTTTTGATTAAATGTCAGAAACCTGGAACCCACAGAGCAGAAACCGTTAGGATAATACAATAGATCTTCTACATAAAATATACAATTGAACAGCATATATAAATAGTCAAGCCAAAACATAACAGACAAAGCCTGAATATTGCGTTTACACCTGGAACAGAATGTCGCCGGTGGCTGGGTGTTGACCTTAATGTTTTCTATCAAAAAAGATCGGCGACTGTTGATTTCATGATTGACCGTATTCCCCTGACTTTGCTTTGAAAGAAATATTCAGGCAATGTCTTGGAATTATCATCCATGAAACAGTCTTTCGCTCAGGATAAACTGTTCATCAGTGATCATCTTTATACGCTATATACTTTAAACTGAGTATTTTACCTATAAATTTACCATATTTTTAAAACAGTGTGTGTGTGTGTGTGTGCGCGCGCGTATGTGTGTGTAATCCATCAGCGCTAGCACGACTTTTCAGGTATTATATATAGAACTTCGTTTTAATTACATCAACACTATATGTACAAATTATATATATATATATATATATATATATATACGATGCGCTATACGATAGGCTATTTTTGTAGTGATTTTTAAACATACTTATGTTATAATTTTCGAATAAATAATGATATATATATATATATTATATATATATATATATATATATATATATATATATATATATTTATGTATTTATATATATATATATATATATATATATATATATATATATAATTATTTATTTAAAAAAAAAATTATAACATAAATATGTTATAAAATCACTACAAAAATAGCCATTTTGTTTCAACACCCTCGGTGTCTTGTCAAGTGATGATGTTGAATGTAAAATAAATCTATCTGGGTATATATATATATATATATATATATATATATATATATATATATATATATACATATATATATATATATATATATATATATATATATATATATTATTATTATTATTTTTAAGAGTTGCTTGCAATTAATCTCTGAATGTAAGTTGATTTTTATACACAAGTCAATTATTATGTAAACGTGTGTTACGAAACACAGTTTTATCGAAACGAAATTTCCAATTTCAAAAGAATAATTGCTACAGGCCCCTTTTTCTTTCTTGTACGAAAGATTCGACTAAGACTTTATACTTGTTTCTGTTTTGCCTATTTTTGACTAATATAAGACCAGGTGCGAAACTGAATTATTGACATCCAGAAAGATGGCAAGATAGAAGATTGTTATTTTTTTCATTTTGACGTATCAGTTATCAGTTCGGAAATAACGTGTTGCGAATAAATGTCGGAAGCCAATACACCACGTTAGAAATTGTCTCCACTATATATTAGGTTGGTGCAAAAATAATGACGTAATAATGTCGTTTTTTGACGTATTTTTTAACGTCAAAAAGCGTCATTATTACGTCATTTTTTGCACCAACCTAATATTATTTGGTTGCCGGGTACCATGAGGTGGTGTAATGGTTAGCAAGCTTGACTCGAACAATTGCGAGTGAGTTCGATTCTCACTGGGTGTCCCCCTACTTTCGGCCTTGTGTCACATCTAAGCTATTCTTGGAAAATTACTTAGATAATTGCTTAGGTAACGATAAATAGATATATTTACAATCTGATAATTCTCAAATATTCTTGCAAATTGCAGAACATTAAAAATTGTTTTAACATTTTGCAAAGGCACCTTAATTATTAGAGCTGCTCAAAACAGAAGAGGGGTGTATTTAATTAAGTGCGTATGAGTGGATTGAAGGGTTTAAAGTGCCCGGAGAAGCGCGACACACGAAGAAAGCAAGGGACGTTCCTCAACCTCGACCACATACCAGAAGATTCAGTAAGCTCGAGAGATTGTAACGGTGAACTGGCGAGTTTTCATTAAAGAGGTAGCATATTTTATGCAGATTCAGATAAGTGTTCTTTGTTCTTTCTTGGTGCACAAGGCTATATAGAGTCTGCAACTGCAGAAAGAAAAAAAACGGTCAGGCTTAAACTTCGAACACGTCATCAAAATTGTATCAACTATAAGCCAGCATTCGCAGAAGGCATTGAGACAAACTTAACGATAAGCTGTGTCGTAAGAGCGGATAATTTTTTACTTATCCTCATATATATAATTCAGTTGCCTTCACCTCTAGTAAACTTTTTAATAGACTTAGTCAAATTAATATCAAGGGGTCTACGATCTTCAGGAATGTAACAGAACATTCTGCATTTTAGCTATGCTATCTCGTAGTGTCAGTGTGGAAATGCAGACCTACACATCAGAAACAAATAGCTGTACGGACTTGAATGAAATGGATGGCTGATTGTTTTTTCGTATATATATATTATTATTATTTCTATGATTTCTAGAAATTAAACTCGTTATCCCAGAATTATCGCAGCTGAAATTAAAAGAATTATTAAGATTTTCTGAATATTTAATAAAAGGAGTGAATAGAATAAAGATATCTTGAGTGGATTTTTGTCTAAAGAAAATAATCGACAACTTCCATCTTTCTGTAACTTAAAGATATATTATAGCGACTTACTAAATATAATTTAGATGTGACACAAGGCGTGAAGAAGGAAGTACCCAGTACGGATTGTACTCACTAATCAGTTGCAGTTGATCTAGAGACACAATCTTGCTAATCATTACACAATGTCGAATATGAATGTATGTATATATATATATATATATATATATATATATATATATATATATATATATATATATATATACGTATACCGGGGTTAACAGCAAAGCTGTCCAAATACGGTAAAAGCAAAATTGTACAATTGTTATATTAAGGTTTGAACCGTTATATCTTACTGGAATTCTTCGATTTTTTTTGTAACACTACTAGGCTCTATTTTCACCAGTAAGTATTTATAATTTCTCTCCAATCTTTACCAAAAAATCCTAATGGAATATATCATAAACGGAAATGACATGTTCATTCCGAATTAATCAGAACTAAGGACCCAAAACTCATGAAATATATGAAGAAAGTTCAAATATATGTATGTATATTATTTCCAACTCATTAAAGATCATCTTCGCCCTCTCTAACGTTCAAAATTTCTATCAAAGTAATTAGCAGTTTGCGCGTGCGATTTAATTTTCAAGTTTTTTTCCACTGTTTTTAAACTGTCATAGCTCATCTCTCACGTGGTAAACGTCTGATGGATTGAGTTGGATCTTTTCTAATTGATCTCTTTAAATCTAAGTTGAAATAATCATCCCTCTTCCTGCTGCGACATCCTGGTCCGGTTTTCCTCTCTACTGTTCACTCATTTTTAAACTTATTCTCCATTCTCTGGATTGTTCTTGAATGGAATTTGAACATGGAAGCCAGAATATGAATGTTGTTACCATTACTGAGAGCCTGAATTATCTTTATCCTCTTACCATTGCTCAGTTGGGAAGAAAGTAGATCTACAGAAAACGATTTCATACTGTTCTCTTTCTAGCTGAATAACTCAAAGTATTCTCATTGATTCTTATAGCAAATTGTGTTAAGATTCCTAAATGTCTGATCTGAAGACCTGGAAAAAAGAAACTCAGTTTAGTGATTTGATCAATTAAAATTTTGCGGGATGGACAATTATGCTGTTATAAGAAAATTGCCCAAATTATGTAACAGCATAATTGTCCATCCCGCAAAATTTTAATTGATCAAATCACTAAACTGAGTTTCTTTTTTCCAGGTCTTCAGATAAGACATTTAGGAATCTTAACACAATTTGCCATAAGAATCAATGAGACTACTTTGAGTTGTTCAGCTAGAAAGAGAACAGTATAAAATTGTTTTTCTTATATATCTTTTTCTTTATATCTTACGGTTCTTTCTTTATATATATATATATATATATATATATATATTGATGGTAAGATGAAATTCATCAAGGAAGAAGATCGAAAGTACTTGGGTAGGAAAAAACTACGGAGTTTTCCTTGCTGAATTTCATCTTAACACCAGGAAACTGATTAGAGAATTAGAAAGGATTATTATAAAACAAATAGGCATCATATATCTCTATTATTTAATTAAATATATCTGAATGAAAATATGCTGCCTGAACATTTTTTAATAAAGATATGTTGCATATATATATATATATATATATATATATATATATATATATATATATGTATGTATGTATGTATGTATGTATGTATGTGTGTATCAATGTTAGTGTAAGTGAGTGAGTGAATGATCGAGAGAGAGGGGAAGAGAGAATGCATTTCGTAGTAGTTGTTTTGCTTCTTATCCATCAGGTGACATCTGAAAGTATTTTACTTTCTCTCCTACTCTTGTAAGAACTCGTCAGGAAGAGGGTCTTGTCAGCCCTCATACTATTGAAGCCTTTCTAGTACATTCGAAAATGCGGTGATTTTTTCCCCTCCGTTGTGGAAACTCAGTCCGGAACCACCACGTGCCCTGGAGCACTTCCTGTCTCAGTCATTAATCGGAACGCGATGAATCATCGTATGGATTTTAAAACGACAACAGTCTACCGCAGAGAGACTTTTTTTTTCTTTTTCGTTATTGTAACGCATGCGCAGTGCCTCTCGTCTGTTTGTTCGTACTTTTTTCAATATTTATTTTTTATTTATTTATTTGTTTTGCAAGCAGACATTTTCTACGTATTTCTCTTTGTCGAAATAAGGGCTCACAAAGAAATGGTGCCTCAGAAAATCAGAATCTTTTTTTTTTTTTTTCGGAAAACTTTTCTTTCAAGACGTGTAGACCCTAAATTTCTTCGCTTCAATGAACCCAAATTTGTTTACTTCCAATTTTAGTCCGTTGCATTTCACTATGTTATATTCAGTGCGCCATCCTTTCATACCTTCTTTTATTTTCTTTCTCTCATTCAGATTCTTATATAATTTCTTTTTTGCATTATTTGTACTGTTTTCATTTTTTTCTAAATTTTGTTTCTCTTTCCTATACTTTCTAAAGATAAACTTTATCCTTTTGTTGATGTTGAGACGAGTTATCTTTTCATTTTGATGTTCGTATTTTAAGAAAATATTTTATTCAATATGTATTTTGATTTTGATTTCTTTTACAATTTTTTTTTAAATATTGATTCTTACTTCATTTATTCATGTTTATATTTTAGAAATTTTCATTTTTGCTCTGATATTCCATTTAATTTTTCCTTCACTTTGAATATTGCTTTCCTTTTTCACTTTTTCTCGTTTTGGTAAGATATTTATTTTTCTTATTTCTCTTTCATCTTCAAATGTATTTTATGTTTCTTTTATGATTTTGCAGCTGAATGTTTATCTGTTCATTCGTTCTTCTCTATTATTATTGATGACGTTATGTTTTCTTCATTTTTGGCATTTCATTCAGTTTTACTTTCTTTGTTTGAAAGGTTTTCTAATTTTTTTTAATCTTGTTTTTTTTTTTATTTCTTTCTATAGATTTTTTTTGATTTTTTTCTTTCACATTTTTTCATTCATTATTTAGGTTTATGTTTCTTTATCATATTCTTGTTCTTTTTTTCTCACTTTTCATTCTTGTAGTTACTTTTGTTGCTATCATCCCTACTCGTAATGATGAATGTGTTAATGGAAGACAGGTGCGTTTGGTTTGGTTTGGTTTGGTTGTTTTGTTTTACGGCATATCAACTTCAATGTGTTATTTAATGGCGACAAAACTTTTATTGCTACTAATAGTTTTTTTTTTTTTGTTGTTGTTGTTTTTTTTCCAAAAATGTATTGCTGGCAATTTTTTTATTTTTTTTAAAGTATAGCTGAAATATTTTTTTTCAAAGGTGTATTGCTGGTAATTTTTCTTTTTTTTACAAAAAATTATTTCTGTTATTAAAACTTATTTTTACACTTTCATAGTATTTTGGTCTCAATTTGGGGTTTAACTATTTGCCCATAGCTAGGATCCTGGCAGTTGCTACCACCCCGGCTCTGCGTGGACCGGGGAACTCCAGCATTTGAGAGGTGGTTCTGATCAGAAGCCTTGCTATCGGATGTAGTTTATCGTCATACACAGGACGTATGACAGGGCGGATTAAAAGGATGATAAAAGGGCTAAGAATTTCTTCGATCTACAAGAGATGTTGTGGAGAGCCATCATTAGTAACGTCCTGACACGGCATATAAAAAGTATCAAAGCTAAGGTGAAGCTGTGGAGAGCAGTTTTCTCTCGTTCTGAATGGACGTGGCATAGGCACAGAGAGAGGGGATGCGAGAGAAAGAGAGAGTGAGAATGCTTTCTCGCTATTGTCACTGATATTTTATTGTTTTTCTTTCGATCGCTTTTCCATGTCGGCTTCTGTCGTCGTTATTTTTCTTTTTAATTCTCTTTCTTTTCCTCAGCCCCAGCCTCACTTTCTTAACTGTTGTTGTTACATTTTCTGACGTCTTTTCATTCCTCTCTTCTTATTTCCTCTTCCTTCTAGTTTGCTAATATTGTCCTCTTCATTTGACATCGACCTTCAGTTCAACCCAAATTTCATTTATCCTTTTTTATTGACGTTGGAGGAGATTCGAATTGTCCATCGCTGCAAGCCGCCTTTTTGGGATTTGTCACATATCTGTGGGGGTCGTGAATCATCATAATGAAATTCTTCTCGTCAATCATTTTTCCTGAACACTTCCACCAAATCTTTTGCTTACTACCATTCCTTGTGTCGCTTAAGACGAGGAGAAAGAAAAGAAATATGGCGACACTCTGAAAAAATAGATGATAACAAGGAGGGAAAATATATTACATTTAATTTGCAAGGTTTCAGTTTAGTTTTCGTGACATTTTTCTTCCTTTCTTCTCGACTGATATCCATAATTATTGTTCAGTGTGTTGC
Organism: Acanthosepion lycidas; assembly: GCA_963932145.1. Lineage (NCBI taxonomy): Eukaryota > Metazoa > Mollusca > Cephalopoda > Sepiida > Sepiidae > Acanthosepion > Acanthosepion lycidas. The sequence goes on from OZ010595.1 coordinate 102,418,638, forward strand.
TTCTAGGTTTATAGAATCGGGAGTTTATTTTTCTCTTGCTTCTTTTCATTCTTCTTTGCTGACATGTGCTATTCTATAAGGTCAGTGAATTCAAAGTTTCTTCAATGTAGTTTTCATATCATCTATTCATTTTCTATGGAAGTCGAACAGTTTTTAACACTTTTTTGTAATACCATGCCATTTCAGTACGTCTACAATTATGGCTCTCCACAGATTCCCTTCTTTATCATTAGTAAATAAACATAACTTTTCGGGAAAGATTGAAGTGGTTTCTCATTAGTTTGTCCCTCAGGTTTTTGTTATTTTCGAGTTTTCCTTTGCCTAGAATGACTTTCATTCAAATTTCTTTTTTTATTTTCTTAAGCAGTGGAATTAATAAAAACTAACCTATACTGAGAAGTTCTACGAATCTGTATACACTTTTTCATCAAGGCCGAATTGCTAGAAGTTAAGTTTAGACTATAGGACGATTTATTACATTGACAAAAATTAATAGAGGTTCGCTTCATGGCAGAAGCACACTGATTCTTTCATAGAACTTTCAATCACGGCCGATTATTATTAAATTCACTGTAAATAAAATATAAACAGGGCAAGCAGCTGGAATATGCGTACTTATTATTATTATTATTATTATTATATATATATATATATATATATATATATATATATATATATAATTGATGCATGTTTCATTAAATAATAAGTTTTGTCTGTTTGTCCTTTCATAATTTCTGATAAGCTTAATAACATTATTATTGAAAGATGAAAAAAAACATCATATTGTTACATGTTTTTAACCCTATCTAAGCTTTCGATATACATAAGCCATTATCAAAGATGAAAATTACATTTCAATATATTAAACAATACACAGACAAAACAATAATGATAGTCTGTTTTTGTTGCATGAAAGATTTCCAAGCAACGACAAACTCGTGTATACGAGACGCGGAAGCCAAAATTGCACCGCAGATCGTGACGTCATACATGACCACGCGAGAGTGAAAACGAGAAGTATTAAGTATGGGATGCCGTTGGTATAAAACAATGGCTTCTGTTATCAATTATAGACATTTAAGAATATTTGTGCAGATTCCATAGTTTATTTTGTTCAGGTTAGTTTTCAACTGTATTTGTTTATTATTTTCATGTTTAAGTACAGTTGGGCTTTCAACGAGGATTTTCCGGAATTGTGTATGCGGCCAGTCACGTTGTTTTAAATGACTCAATATATAGTTTCGGATAAAAATGCTTTATATATATATATATATATATATATATATATATATATATATATATATATATATATATATATATATATATATATATATATATATATATATATATATATATATATATATATATATATATATATATATATATATATATATATATATATATATATATGCGTGCATATGTGTGTGTGAGGAAAGTGAGAAAAAAGCTATTCTCTCTATATCTACATTAGGATTATTTATATCATTTGGACTGTTATTCTCATATTCATTGCCATATCAAACGTTTCGGTCGTTGTACGATCCAGCCTTATTCAGGTGATTTGAAATTCAAACCGAAAACTATTTCATCCACCTTGGTAGATTATTCTAGTTCCACGTGCCATGTCTCTTCCGGATGTTGCAATTATTTAAATTTAACTCAACTCTCCAAGTCTTTTGGTTCACCACTGCTGTAACCTGGTATTGAACTCACAACACTTTGGGTCTAGTCACTGGATCTAACCAACGTCTTTATCCACGGGACCATGTATCCTTGAGGCAGTGGTGAACCTCCCAAAAATTAACTTGGAGAATTGAGTTAAACGGAAACAAGTGAAATAACGGAATAGGCCTGTCACGTGAAACTAGAATCTACCACGGTTACGCGTTTCTTTTTTCTTTAAAAGTGTATGTACAGAAAAAAAAGCCTTTTTTTTATAGAATCTTATATCTGTAAGAATGGACAGAAATAAGAAAACGCCGGTCATAACTTTACAGCAAGAAACGTTGACGATATGTGGATGCTTAGCGTCAAATTTTATAGTTTCGAAAGCTTAAAAAATATATTTATTTGCTTTTTATTTATGTAAGATTTTGCATTCGTTCATTTTGCCATCCAACTATCCACGATAAGCCTAATATATATATATATATATATATATATATTATATATATATATATATATATATATATATATATATATATAATTTCTTCATGTACATGGCTGTCCTCGTGTATCATAGTTTATGAAGCTTTCACATCACCAGGCAATATTCTGTCAAGAAATAGATCATTCGAATTTTGCATATTCAACAATGAGTACACGTTAAACCGTCAAACTCACTGATTTTCACTGAGTGTATGTTGTAGATATTTATCGAGTGTCTTCATCTTGACAATTGTCTTCAGATGGTCCGATTAAGTTGAAAGGTCCAAACGAATTATTTGAGAGAATTCTCTGATATTTTGACGCGGGTTTTATTCGGCCAGTGTGTTCAGGTGTTGATTGTCAATTGCAGACCGACCTTCACGACAAATATTTCCATAGCGGACCTTCAGAAACCAACACCGTACCGTCCACAATGGATCCTTCATCCTATGCTCTCCTAACGTTAGCAGCAGTTTGAAAAGTATGATGACTTCCGGATGTCTTAGCTATTTCTCTTTAACTCAAATCTCCAAGTTTTTTGGTTCATATCTACTGTGGCCTGGTATTGAACTCACAACGTGCCATACCTCTTTATCCCCAGTGGATAGAGACGTCGGTTGGACCCAGTAACTAGACCCAAAGTTTTTGAGTTCCATACCAGTCGACGGCAGTTGTAAACTGCACTTAGAAAGCTGAGTTGAAGGGAAATAACTGAGACATCCAAAAGAGGCATGACACGTGGAACAAGAATAATCTACCCCGGTGGACGAAATAAAGGTTTTGGTTCGAAATTCCACTCACCTGAAGAAGGTCGGAACGTACACCGGTCAAAACATTGTGCATATGACAATGAAGATGAGGATGACAGTCTTAATAATGTAAATAATACAAGTAATAATAATACTTCATTACAGAGATATAGACAGATACTTCGTTTGTGTGTCCTATCATTTTAGGGTGGGTACTATCAGGCTTTAGCACTAAAGATGATGTAATGTTTTCTCAAATAAATTTGACTCTCAATCCCTTGTTCAGTCATTCTTTCTCATATATACATTAAACCGGTTACTCACTTTTTTCGAGCTTCAATTTCCTTCAATATGTCCTGTGGGTGTAAAAAATTATCCCAGCATTCTTTCCAACATATTTCATCTGTCTACCAAATCTTAGATAAACCGTCCGTTTAGTTCCTATTTTCCATAATTGTTCCTCGTTGCTAACATGTTTTTCCATAGTATTCTCAGCATCCTTCATTTCATGTCTTCATCTTCTAAGACCGTTCAGCCTTCACTTGTCATATAGGATATTATATATTGTATAGATATTCAGCGATATTTCCTATGTTACTAAAGATATGTTCTTATTTCTTAATGCCTGGTTCAATAACAGAATGACATATTTGCCATTTCCTAAGACCCTTTAGATTTATATTAGATTTTGCCGTCGCATTGTACTACACTGGGCATCTAGTTAAACTTCCTTACCTGCTCGATTTTGACGTCCTTAAGAGATAGCTCACACCCTGCCTTTTCTCTTCTTACAATTAAGAGTTAGCACTTTCTTCACGCCTTCCGGTACTGCCTTAAATAGTTTTAAGTTTTTTTTTTTTTTTTTTTTCTTTCTAGGCCTGCCATTAATGTCTTAGCATCCTTTATACAGTTAAATTTATATCCACTAATAAAATATCCATCATGTGATATGATTATGATATTCTTGTTGCTTAGGTCAAATACATGTAAATAATATGGAGAATTCCATATTTTTCCCTTTAGCTACATTTATTTTTATCTTATATTTGAAACTAACTAAGAATGAAAACTGTGCAAAATTGTTTTTATACAGACATTTATCCTGAAATGACATGTCCCGATAGATTAAGCTGTTAACGACTAAATTATAAATAATTGTTATACTTATAAATATGCTTCAACCTGTTATTTGCCGTTCTGTGTATGACGATAAACTACATCCAAATCTTGTGCAAGGCCTCTGATCAGGTTTTGAGGAGCGTGCAACCACCTGTGAATTGCTGGTGTTACTAGGTCCGCCCTGACCCGCGGTGATAGCACCTGTTGGGGTCCCAGATATGGGTAAATAGTTAACTCCAAAATTGGGGCAAAAACACTATGAAAGTGTAAAAATCAGTTTTTAACCCCAGAAATACTTTGTAAAAATTATTTCCAGTAATAAAGTTTTGAAGAAAAAACTATTACCAGCAATATATGTTGAAAAAAAATATTACCAGCAATAAAAATTTTGTCGGAATTAAATAACCCATTGATGTTGATGTGCCATAAAACAAAACAAACAAACAAAATTAATCTGTTATTCGCATTCAGACTGTATGTTACCAAATGTGCAATCAAATAGTTTTATTTTTATATTGTACTTTTGTTTTGTGAATAATTTCATGATTAAAAGTTTTTCTTTTTTTTTTCTTTTTTTACTTCATGTTTGTTTTACACTAAAGCATTTTTGTGGCTTTCGGCTAAGTTGATTCTTTAAGTTGGAAAATTTTGGTTGTATAAGTATTATAATTTTTACTCATCAGTATGCGTCATAAAAGATGTGGATAAGAGCACAATTCATTCACATGAATAATGATGAAGTAAAAGGTATAATTAATACATAGGCCAGTATGTGTAACGATTTTTTCATTACTTATGTATTCTAGAGTAGAATGCTGAAGAACAGACATTACAATATATATATGTATATATTAATTAGTCTGTTTAATATTGTATATTACATCTGTATTCTAGCTCTATTACTTATATGTTCAGAGTGCAATGATCATGAAATTACTTTTGGTATTACTGTACTATATATTGTATGTTTTATTTTCCATATTAAATTATTTATTTTCTTCTTTTTTTTAGTTTTTGCTTTGTTTATTTTTGTCCATCTTTGTTGTAGGCAATGGCGTTTCTCCTCATCGGTAATTTTTTTTTTCATTTCTTCCCCGTGGAATAGGTGTTTATTCCGATTAAACTTTGTCTTGTTTTTGGCTTCCAAACCGCCTTAAGATCGATTTGCGCATGAATCA
>OZ010595.1:102428831-102433831 GCA_963932145.1 Acanthosepion lycidas
TTTGCAAAGATGGAGGAATGCAAAAATATATTCTAGGATTTTTTAAGTTCCAGACGAAACAACAGATGACAATATTAGAACAACAGAAAACATTCCAGATGCAACTACAGGAGGAAACTTTTAACAGACAGATGCAGTTTCAACGAAAATGGAACAGATGCATCAGGAGTTCCAAAACAAAATTCTGGAAATAACTGAGAAGAGAAAAGAGAAAAATCTACAAAATGATTTTTTCCCAGAGAATACAATATGGAATTCAATTGAAATATTCACTTACAGTCCGAATGAAGAGATAACTTCAGGAGCATTATAAAAAATATACGGACGTGTATAACGAGGACTGCCACTCGTGGTCTGAAGGAAAGAAGGTTAGACTTCTTTTAAGCAAATTAGGAACTGCTGAGCATAACAAATTGGTAAACTACATTTTACCGAAAAAAACCAGCGACTTGAATTTTACCGAGGCGGTAAATATATTAAGTGAATTATTTAGTAAAAATACATCTTTGTTTCACAAGGGGTGGAAATACTTGAATCTGATGAAAAATGACGAACAAGAATATATAACGTACGCAGCCAATGTGAATAAGCATTGTGAAGAATTCAAGCTAGAAGAGTTAAGCGCTGACAACTTTAAGTGCTTAGTGTTTGTCCAAGGGCTAGTATCAGAAAGAGACGCAGAGTTGAGAAAATTAGTACTGACAAAATTGGAAAACCAACCAAAGATTACGATACAGAGTTTGGCAGAAGACTGCACAAGATATGTTAGCGTAAAGAAAGATTCGAAAAAGATAGAACAGTCTGGCGTTTCGTATGCAAGGAAAATACGCTACCAAAAAGAAAGACAGTCTAACAAAAAGAATTCTAAAATTGCAGATTATCAAACAAAATGTGAAATACCAGGAAAAAATAAACAAAAATTCCCGAAGCCATGTTTTGCTTGCGATGAACTACACTGGTACAGATATTGCAATTTTCGGAATAAAAAATGTTTCAACTGTAAAAGAGTGGGTCATAAAAGCTCGCATTGCAGGTCAAAAAATAAAGACAATAAAATAAGAAAATTAAAGTCAGACGAGGTGAACGATGAAATAACCAGAAAATTTGTTAGCGTCGAAATAAGTAATAACAAAATAAAAATGCCACTCGACATTGGTTCCGACCTATCTATCATAAATTTTCATACGTGGAAGAAGTTGGGGAAACCAACTTTAATGAAAACAAATAAAATCGCGAGGTCAGTGAAGGGAGAAAAATACAATTTCTTGGAGAATTTTTTACAAACGTCACGATAAATAAAAAAACGCGAAAAGCTAAACTATTTGTCATAGAAAATACCACGAACTTACTTGGTACGGATTTGATAACAGAATTTCAATTATGGGATCTACCGATAAATTCTTTCTGTTACAAAGTAGAAAATTTAAACTACGAATCCCAGAAATTAGTAAAGAAACTTAAGGGAACTGTTCCTACTGTTTTTTCTCCAGGTTTGGGAACGTGTACCAAGATGGAGCCAAAATTTCAGCTGAAAGAAAACGTTCAGGCGGTTTTCAAAAAGAAAATGAATGTGCTGTTTGCTTCAATTGAACAGATAGATAAAGAATTGGACAGATTAGAGAAAACCGATGTATTTAAAAAAATTGAATGTGTAACACCGACGATGTATGTGAAAAACAAGCTCCAGAAGTAAAAATGAAGCCGACATCGAGAAAACTGGGGAGCGAGTTACTCGCACGTTAAGTAGCACAAAATCAACAAAAGAGAAGCTAGAGGCTGAACAAATAGAGCCACAAGAAGAACCTACAGAAACTGTGACTCCATCCTTAAGAAGCTCAAAGCGGAAGGTTGTTTCTGTTAACAATATGGAGATGATTTTCAATACGTTTGATCTAACAAGGCCTGCAACAATTTTACCTGAGGTACGCCGATCCAAAGGAAAAAAGAAAGGCAACTGATCATTTAAAATAGTGGATAAAAAAAAACGTAGGAAATACGATACAATGTTGCTAAAAAAAAACAAAACAAAAAACATTTTTGTTTTGTTTTTTCTTCATATTTTCTGTAAAAAATGAAAAATAAAGAAAGCCGTTTACGCCTACGGAGTAAAGTTTTAGGTGGGGGGATGTTATAGTGGAACGCACCTGTTTTATAGTTAAGAGACTCTCCCACCTATAATAAGTAGGAGTAGTAGTAGGAATCGTGCAGTGAGTTGGTCAGTCAGTCGATGACGGACGACCGTTAGTCCGATATTAAAGTACCCCAACTAGATTACGTATTATATCAAGTTCCTAACGTTTTGTACGTCGAACCTATTTCAGGACCACTGTGAAACCACTGCATAACATATATATACATACATAGATACACATACGTATATATTTGTATAAAAATAATTTCAAGTTGATAGGATCCAGGTAGAACTCAATGTCCAAGACAGAGAAAGGATATAATAAAAAGGCTTAAACACTAATATTCCATGATCATAATTTATTTCATTGGAATCGTACATACAATCCAATTCATCAGACCTACAAATTCAAAAAAAAATCTAGAAAAAACAACTCCGGGAAAAACAAAATTAGTGAAAGTGTATGTATCAGAGTGTGGGACGAATGTTAGAGTAAATGAAAGCTAGAGAGAGGGGTAACAGAAGAGAGAAGAACAGAAGAAGAAAAGGAAAGTCTAAAGATGGGGATTAAAAATTAACAGAGAGAAGTTTTGAAGAGGGGAGTCAAAGACGGTTTAACTGAGAGAAATATGATTGTTTTCGGAGGTCTAATACATTAAAGATGTAACCGAAAAGGATATATTTTGTGGTGACATACACACACAATACTCGATATAATCTTAAAGATCAGGGAGAGGAAAAGAAAAGAAAAGAAAAAAGGGTTGGGAAGAGAGATGGGTCCGAGGAACTAAAACTGAAGGACATTTATAAAAGGGCCGCTGTGGAATGAAGATAATTTGAAAAAATTTATATCGACTCCAGGTTACAAATCAAATATAAACATGTAAAAAGACAAATATAACGATTATCTAATCTAGCAAAGACCTATATTTGTATTTATAAAAACACATGCGTGTACACAGACATACACAACAACATATTTATATTTACACGTACATACAAACATATAGGCATGTACACACATACACATACATATACCAATGTATACATATAAACATATATAAATATTCATATACATATATATATACATATATACACATACACACCTGCATATATATGTATATATATATATATATATATATATATATATATATATATACATATATATACATATATACATAAATACATCCATACATATACACATACATCCATACACATCCACTGCTACATATATATATATATATATATATATATATATATATATATATATATATATATATATATATATATATACATTTACAGACATATATACACACGGACATACACATACGTGCACATAAACATATATACATATAACCTTACATCTCCCTACAATTACATACACTTATCTAAACAAATAAACAATGCATCCCTCTATCTATCCGTCTAAGTATATATACATACTTACATATACTCCCATATACAGATATATATGAATACATACATACCAAAACATACACACAGACATATAAACACATCTACATACACATCTACCTACATATACCTGCATCCATATACACATACATATATATACATACATTATATATATATATACATACACATACATATATATTCACTCCTACATATATAAACATATACACACACATGTACGCAGATATGTATATCTATATGTAAATCAAAATGTAAAATTTTAGAAAATAAAATTTAAAAGATTTTTCTCAAAAAAAATTAAATACATAGCGGATCAAATAAACATACACAATGATATATATCGGTACACATAATATTCATTCCATTAAAATGGCATGCCAGATATTATTGAGCCAAGATGGAACTGACATAAGTGACAACACGTTATAAAACGGTGTTTATGTTTTGAATCGTTTCCTATGTCTACATTTAGAACATATCTCACTACGAAGATTTAGCAACTCATCTTGATTCTTATCTTTAATAAGATAATAAAAACAAATTTCCGCCATGCACAGATCACAGTGATCGTGGAGGTTATTAGGGGTTCTAGCTCTTGATAAGTATCTCCATTTATAAAGTGGTCTTAGTCCCTTATCTATCAGATGCCAGTAGTGTTTGGATAAGGAAGTTTCATTTCTGAGCTATCTATATCTAAAAGAGCGTCTATGCTTGTATAGACGCTGCTTCCAATCACTGGCGGATATACCTATATATCTTTTTTTCTGGTGTATATTTTCTTCGGAGAAGATTGTTGTCTCGTATACTACATTTTCCTACATACATCTACCCCCGATTGGACAATGGTCTTTTTTCCTACAATTGCAGGTAGGGTTACTCGATTGAGTTTCATTACTATGGTAGTTTTTAAGTATTCTACAATTATGGGAAGATATAATTTTCTCCATATTTCTAATGCATGAGTAACTAATTTTCAGTGTCTTCCTATTGAAAATTTTATGTAGTGGATGTTTACTATGAAAGTGTTTATCAATTAATCTCAAAAAGAAACTTCCTATATCAATGTTAGAGAGCCTGCAATATTGTGGGTTAAACCATATTACATTCCTCTTTTTGATTTTAGTTCTATTATTATTTTGATTTACAAGTTCTCTGTTAAAGATTTTCCAATCGGGGGTAAATGTATGTATGAAAATGTAGTATACGACGCAACTATCTTCCTCGAGGAAAATATACAAACATAGACGCTCTTTTTATATATAGATAGCTCAGAAATCAAACTTCCTCATCAAAACACTACTGGCATCTGGTAGATAAGGGACTAACCCCACTTTTCAAATGGAGATACTTAACATGAGCTAGACCCCCTAATAACTTCCGCGATCTCTGTGATCTGTGCATGGCGGAAATTTTTTTTTTATTATTACAGATAAGAATC